>LYNE01001372.1:0-24198 GCA_001662545.1 Rosa x damascena | reverse complement strand
AAAAATGGTGTAAATGGACAAAAACCCTATATTTTATCCTCTTCATCTTGATTATAAACTTTGCGATAAAAAATAACATAAAAATAAATTTATTTTTTTAAATAAGGGTTGGTGTAGCTGCCCTCAAGTCTTCATTAATGAAACTGTTGAAAATAAAGGGAGGACGAAAAACCTAAACACTGAACAATTAGTAACGAGAGAACATCTCAAATAATGACATGAGCTCCCACTAATCCTGGTTGACATACCAGATATCTAGGCAACTTTATTTGCTTTACAACGATGACATACCAGAAAGATAAAGTTCATACAAAGCCATAGAACAATTAAACTTGCTTTCCCACCATGCCACCGACCAAAACAATCTCTAAAGACACTTCATTTTATCTTGTCACTAGGAGGTTGCATCCATTTAATAAAGACTCACCTCATCTCTAGGACAGATAAGGCACTTTAAGTGCACATACAGGCATTTAGCCTGACTCTCCTACTAAAACTTAAAAACAAAATAAAAAAGTACTCAAATGAACCCAAGTAGCACCTAATTAACATGGTAAATTGCAGCCTAATTATTGAGGAAGACAACATGGAGAGTTCAAGAGCCCGCCAGCCAAGCCCAATCCAAGTTCTGCAAAGCCACCACCACCGTACCACCGCCTCTGCCCCTGTTCCACCTTCTCTGTTGGACTGCCTCAACCATTGTATCGCCGCCTCTCCCGTACCAGAAAAAGGAAAGCAACGATAACAACGAGCATCAAATCCAAACTTGACTAGATTGGTTCCACCGATCCAGAGGGCCAGGCAATCCCATTCTCGCTACCGCCACTGAGTGACTAGAAGAAGAAGGATCAAATATCGAGGCATCATAGCAGAAGATCTTTGATCCAGCGATTGTTCCAAATTGACCTAGCCATCGAGGCAGTCTCTTTCGATCCCGACCCAACTACAGCCGTTAGCAACCTCGACTCCCGTCCAATTTACAAACCCAGCTCACAGTCGCTAAGCACAGCCCGACCCAAGGACTGAAAAATCGATAATACCCTCGACATTTCCGCGATATTTCCATTTTTTTAGAGTCTTAATATATATTTGACTTACCAAGAGAATATCAGGAGAAATTTTCGAAATTTCGCGATATTTCTGGAAATATTCGAAATTTTCGCTATATTTTGGGAAATATTCAAAATTTTCTTGAAATTCCGAGATTATCGCAACCTCTCGCGATATGTGGCTCGTGAAAACTAGCCCTTGTCCTTATCCAATCCGACTAAACTGATAACATCTAAAGAGAAAAACTTCAAAAATTTATAAGGTCATGTATTGCTCTTTGTGTCTTTTCCCTCCATGCTTATAAATCTTCTAATTATCTAATTTACTAACTAGTAAACATGGGCCCTATTAAAAAAAAAAAATTCTATGTATTTCAATAGACCATTTTCTACTTATTTTTTTGTTTATTGGAAGAGATAGAAACCATAGAAGACTTCGCCAAAGCCTGGTCACCGGCCGCCGAATTCCAGCCAACTTTCGTCCGAATCCGGTCACTAGCCGCAGGATTCAGGCCAACTTTCGCCGAAATCCAGTCACCAGCTGCCGCCCACAGGAATTTTCTGAAAATCTCACCGGAAATATTTTTTTGCCCCCAATAGACGACTATGCCATGTATTGCCCCTCAATAGACTACTATCAACCATGTATTGCCCTCCAATAGACGTCTATTGCCCTCCAATAGAACTTTCGGTAGCTGGAATGTGAACTAATTTTCCTAAAATTAGACAAAAAAACTTTGATTAAAAAAAAACGAAGAGATTATATCAATTTAAAAACGTCTATTGCCCTCCAATAGAGGTCTATTGGCCCCTAATATACATTTAAAACTTTTTTTCCTTTCCTTCTGTCCCATTACTTAAAAAATAAAATCTAATTTGGGCGCCCAGGAAATGATCTGGGCACCCATGTCCTCTTCTCCCATCTTTCTGGCTGCAGACTTGGGACCGGAAGTAGTCTTCCGGCGAGGTAGGGGTCCTGGATGATGTCACTGACGTCCTCTGGGAGCTCGAGCCCAAAGCCTCCTCGAAACCCAATCTGATTGCGTGACCTTGACCTCCTCCTCGACGACACCATCTCTGCCGGTTGGAAGCTCTGGCGACTGGATCATGCTGGGTACAGCTTCGTGTGCTTGTGCGCTACTCGGAAACACCAGAACAGCTTTAAGAGGACAGAGGCGAATCTGTGGATGCGATGAGCAACAGAGACGACGAGGAGTTCCGGTTTGCCGTTCTTGCAAGTCGCAACCATGGCCGGACGTTTGGATTGGAGATGGCCGAACTTAGCTTCCTGCTGCCGCTGGTCTGCAGAGAGAGAGATATCGCCGGATTGGAGAGGGATGAGATCGCTGGCCGCGAGAGAGAGAGAGAGAGAGAGAGAGAGAGAGAGAGATGATGAGTGGCAAATGGTAGTTTTTTAATTGGGTTGAGGGTAATATCGTCATTTTATTTTAAAACAGGTTGGTGGGAATAAAAATCTCTTGCTGGGGTAAGTGAGATGATTTTTGTCAATTTTGGTGATTTGAGTCAAGGACCCATATTGTAAAATAGCGAAGAAGTATTAAAGGTATCTCGAATTTTTTAAGCTCAATACATGGTCATCTTTTTTTGGATTGCCAATTAATGCATACATCTTCTCAATGTCAAACATATGGCCAGACAACAGAATTTGAAATGGATTAGTCTGAGTTTTCTACGCTCGATTCTTTTTCATTACTCGTTGTATGAAAATCGTTAAATAAAAGTGTGTTGTCGATACAACAACACAAATCTAGTCAAACGTTGTGCGGTGGTCGGAAGGCGACACTCCTCGTTGGGTTGGCTTGAAAGTTGAAACCGGGTAATGTCTCGGTACTTTTTTAGTTTGGAGTGCACTAGCACTAGTCACTACTAGGTTTTTGGGTTTAATGGAACTTGATACCCTTCAACTAAACTTCTGAGTTCAGACCAAAAAAAAGAAAAGAACAGGAAATTCCTTCTTCCAAGAAATACTATATGCATCTGCCTCATTAAACGGGGGCATGATGAGTGACCCCATTTGGACTGATGCTGCATTGCTGCCGATATAAATGAGCGCCTATGATGACAAAACAAATTTAATACCATGTTTATTTTGAATTCAAAAGTAAAAGATTTTTTTTTTTTAAGCATACTAGTACTCTTTTTTAGCCTAACTGATTAGATATATTTTGACCAAGAAAAAGAAAAAACTGATTAGATATATGCTTTGTTAAGAACTTAAAAAACACCAGTAGGTTAGCTTTCATGAGTATGAGCCATGAAGTATTTTTTGGGGTACCATTACTCTAGGGTACCATTGTTCTTTCATCAATGAATTTCACATATTTTTAAATCTTTATATTTATAAGTTTTTTTAGCCCGACACGAGTATAAGATTTTTGCTTTTCTATATTTGATAATGTAAATATGCATTATTAATGAACATGTACACGTTTATTAATGAATAGGTACACGTTTATCATTTTTCTTGAATAATCGAGGATCAAAACTCACTACCCGTAAGTACTTTGCATTTCTAAAAGAAGAGTTGAGTTTGTCATTCTCATGTCAATAAAAATTTGGCAAATAAAATCCTAATATAATGTTACAATCATATGACACAATTATGATTAGACATGCTTTTTGTTCTTCAATTATTACTTTATCTGTTAAAAATATGTCAAAAGTTCTTTTTTTTAAAAAAAAAATTTCGAACCCTATATTACAATATGTAATGTATTCTATTATGCATTAATTAGCAAGGAGTGCTCGACTGACAACCGTATTTGCTTTGACAAAGCGATGACAAAACGGAAAGAAAACTCTACAAAGGGAAAACATCATAACAAATTGCGTAGCTTTCCTACTATGTTGCCTCACAAAATCTAATCTGGTAAAACTCTGTTTCATCCGGCCACTAGGAGGTTGTGATAATTTGACAAAGCAAGGAACTCGCCACCTAACTAAGACAATCAAGGCACGCAAGGTGCCCATATCAGGACAACGTCTACATCTCCTTATTGAAAACAATAAATAAGTAACAACTAACAAAACAAAGTAATTGAAAGCTAAAAACATAGTTGCCCAAATTGGTAGACCTGTAAATGGACCGGATTTTGATCCAGACCCGCTCCGAATCAGTGACTATTGGATGGGTTTGGGCTGAAAATTTTGATCCGTTGATCTGTTAATGATCCGAATCAGTTAACCCGTTTATTTAACGGATCAAATACGGATTTAGGTCGATCCGATCCGTTTTCATAATAATAAAATATTATTTTTTATTAATACATTATTATTTTTTGAAAAATATAAAATATAAATTATTGAGAATTTCTTAATATAATTTTTTTGCAAAAACCTAAGGTACAGTCTTCGTAAACAGAGTCTATCAGTCAGTCCATCACCCAAGGAGCATTATTGATAAAGGCTTTGTTTAGTTTACCAACAAGCTAAGAAGGTTAGTTTACCAAAAAGCAAAGAAGGTTGTAGAAGCACAATTAATTAATCTCATACACATCTCCTGACGTCTCTCTCAATTTATCAGGTGTAGGGAATATTTTGATAATGTAATTCTACTTTCGGTAATACTCTTCACGTTGTTTTAATATTTTATAAGGTATCATAATATAAATTTAATATTACTATTTAAAATTTAAAAATATTTAAAATTATAAACGGATCGAATTAGTGGATCGGGTATCCGTTAATCCGGCAGATACGGATTTGGATCGAGCTATCAACCCATTAATTAGGGTTAATTTTTTTTATTAGTAAACAGATTTGGATTTAGGTCGATCCACTCCAAATCCGGTCCATTTACAGGTCTACAAATTGGGCCAAATTCCTGAACCAAGGCCAAGAACCGTATAAGATATTCTTCGAACCACACCCATGAACGTTCCTATCTCACACCTAACATCGCACCACCATCCACAAAAAGGCTGCCGTCAAGACCTACCTACCGTTGCAGCAACACCATTGAACCTAAATCACCTGCCTAAACTGAGCTGACGACTCTGATTAGACACATGCCGGACCAGAGCGATCTTTGATCCCAACCTGAAAACTACCGATCCACTCAGAGCAGATCGATCACCAATTCTTCCTATAATCAATCTCGACCAGAACGATCTCTGATCTTGCCTGTAGTCAACCAAGCTCATATCGTTCTTCGATCTCAACATCACCGTAAGAAGGCAATCGTCCAGACCCTAAGCCCCGACGCTGCTAAACGGTGTGGTCCGACCCTTCACACCCTTTTTCCACCAATGATCCGCCACCATCGATCCAGGAAATGCTCCTGCCCCGCCAGACAATCTCCCTTCCCCATTCTTAACACAACTTTCAGGCCCAAAGTCCCATCAGAGATCAATAGAGAAGCCAAGAGGGCTCTAACAATCATGTCTCATCCGACAACGGCGTCGCTAGGGCATACTGCTGGACGGCAGAGAGAACAAGGCTGGGGCTACAAGGAGGCACATAATGTGCTCTTAGGGTTTCTCTAGAGAGAGCGTTAACCTTTTACCTTGAGGTTAGAAAGTGGCAATAATGTATTACGTGAAATTATTACTTTTATGAAAATACTTAATAAGAAGGAGTTTCTTCTGAGGAAAATTCTACAATATATGACATGGGTAAAGCTAATTACCACCACCTTTTAAATCTTGATTATTTACGTACAGGAGTAAAAAAATCCAAAGATAGCGGGCACAATTGCAACAAGTTTCCCGGGTAAAGTTAGAAAAAGAAAATCAAGAAAAACCATATGCAATTTAGGAAACAATTCTTTGTATTCACTACATCATCGTGACAGGATTCAAACCTATGGCTCTCTGTACCCAAAACAATCACTGCGTCTAAACAATTATTGTCATTAATTGAAAAGATAATGTCGATGAATAAAAACGCTACTGTCGAAGAACTAAAAAACCATTGTCGATGAACCAAAAAACAAATGTCATTGTTTACAAATGTCACTACCTTATTTAAAAAGGCTACTGCCCCAAACAAAAAGTTATTGTCAACAAACTGAAAGATACTGTCCTTCTCCAAAAAAAAAAAAATTATCATACATGATAATCTTTTGAAAAGCTATTGTTGATGAACCAATAATTGTTAGAAAACCAAAAAACTATTATCTTGGAACTAAAAAGTGAATGTCGACAAACTGAAAATCTACTACTGGAGAAGTAAATAGTTACTGACCCATTTTCAAGCCAAAACTGACCTGACCGGATGCCCGAATATCCGCTATCCAACCACCTTTTGACGTCTAACTAGTGCAGATATATTCATCTCTCTTTCTCTCCATGATTTTTTTTTTTATCAAAGTGGTTTATGATGGATAAAAAATTATGGTGGCTTAATTCATAATATAAGTTTTAAAAATACACTTATGCGTGATTTATTGCTAATTCTTGAACTTTATATTAGTTCTCGAAGAAACAGAATTCGCCAAAAAATGTTACATAGTTTTGAATAAAATTGGCATAGTTTCATAACATCAACAAAGTGACATTTTACCATGCAAAATGTCCAAATTACTCTTCATTTATGAACTTGTTGGGTAGTTTCGCAATAGATTTCATAATGAAAATTTACCCCTTAACTACGAGTTTCGTAGTATCCTGTGAACTTTAGCAACTTCTCGCAACACTAGCAAACCCTGAAGTTTCGCAATGCATCATAAATGAATGGTAATTTAGACAACTCACGTTGTAAAAGACTCACTTTTGTTAATGTTATGAAAGTAGGCCAGTTTTGTTTAATAACCAATGTTATAAAAATCGGTAGGTGGTAGGTAGACAGGGGGAGAGGCCTAGCACCTAAGAATGTGTTTATGAGAAAGTTATGAGCGTTTGAAGTTTGGGAAAATTATATAAATAGGGGTTTCCATTTTCAGAAACTTACTATTTTCATTTTGGAAACTTCCCATTTCGGAACCTTTTCAAAACCTCCGTTCTCTCTCTTCAGCGCGCTCGACCCGACCCGGACCCAGCCGACCCGACCCGACCCAGCTTTTCCGGCGAGCTCCGGCAATCTCTGGCCTTGAAACTTGGCTAGCTTCTTCGCCTCCACCGTTCGCTCCTCCTTGTGGTATTCTCCAGCGGCGATTCTCACTGTGTACGGCGCTGGAAGACGGTGAAACTTAGTCCAGTCGGACCCGATCGAAAATCCTTGCTCCGGCGACGTCAGGCTTCAAGTTTTCTGGGTTGAGTAAGTTAGTGATCCATGGTGTTTGTTTTGATTGATTCACGTTGGAATCGGATCAATGGATCAACTCAAGGTGAACAGTTCACGGCGGCTTGTGGCGGTGATAGGTGGTGATCTAGGCCGTTTTGGCTTGAACCCTAGGTATTAAAGTTGATCTATTTGATGTTCTTGACATTTTGGACGGTTCGATTAATCTAGTTTCGAGTTTTGGCCTGTGGTGATTGTACCACCCGACTGTGGCAGCATTTTGGCGGCCTTTCGGCCATGTTAGGGATATTTTCTGGTTTTATATATCATCTACTCGTCAATACGAGCGTTTCGATATATAATACGCAATTTTGGAGATCGTATGATTAAGTTGTGATTTTTACAGTTTCAGACCATTCGATGATTCGATCTGTGAGGATTTGAGCGTTCAATCGACTTGTGATTTTCACATATCGATTGTCGAAGTATTCCGAAGACATTGGGTGGTCTCGGATGTGGTTTCGCCTCGATTAACATCACTTTGGGGATTTTAGTTCAAAACGGAGATTTCAGACTTGAATCGTTTGTGAATTGTTACTAAGTTGAAACCATATGTGACTAGGTACTTGACAAAGTATTCTTGGATGGTTATTTTGTGGTTGAGCTTCTTTGTTCTATATTGAAGACGCAACGGAAATTTCGAGGTGAGTAATCTCACAAGGTTCATTTACGAACGGAATTACCTTTATCGTTTTGAGAGTTATTTCTTTAACTGCAAACTATAGTTGGTATTAGTAGGCATTCCTGAGCGGATGACTACTTATATATATATATATATATATTTACGTGAAATATATATGTGTTGGTGGATTTTTGTTGATTTATGAAAACAATATGCATGAATGGTGTTTTTTATTGTTTTGGGTGTGGCTTTTCGGAAAACAAAAGATTGTGGACATGTTGATTTCTATTGTTTTGAAAAGCATTGAGATTTGTGTAACATTTTGAGTCATGAGCGACTCCTTTAAATGTTTTATTCCAAGGGACTGTGAGGCTCGAGGATTTAATGTCACAAGTTGACTTTTAGGCAGTATATCGAGTAATCACATCTTTGGCCGGACGAGTGGTTACGATTTCAGTTAGAGCTCTAGTCTGTCTGCCAGTGTAATTCATGGGGGAACGGTGCGAGGTTATATCTAACTCATGAATTTGTGTTTTAAGGAAATCAAGGTGTGAGTTGCTTTCCTTATATGCGATTTTTAGGAAATCAAGGTGTGAGTTGTTTTCCTTATTTCGTGATTTGAATAGGAAATCAAGGTGTGAGTTGCTTTCCTTATATGCAATTTTTAGGAAATAAAGGTGTGAGTTGCTTTCCTCAGTTCGTGATTTGAATAGGAAATCAAGGTGTGAGTTGCTTTCCTTATATACGATTTTTAGGAAATCAAGGTGTGAGTTGCTTTCCTTATTTCGTGATTTGAATGGGAAATCAAGGTGTGAGTTGCTTTCTTTAGTTGGTGTTTAAGGAATCAAGGAGTGAGTTGTTTTCCTTATTTTGGTGTGAGCTGATTTGTGGTGGTTTTGAGTTACTCATACGAGCTTTCATAAGCTTACCGGGTTTGTTGTGTGGCAACCCGGTGCACTATTCAATGGTGTAGGGATTAATCCTGTAGGTAAGGATAATCGTGGCTAAAGCTGAGGTAGCGCCTTTGCATCTTTAAGGTAGGAAGCTATTTTTGTGACTTTACCGTTGATAAGGACTTCCGTTATGTAATAAGCTCTGAGGAGCATTTATGTTTTATTTTGTGGTGACAATTTAATTCGTATGTTTATGTAATATATAACTCTGTGGAGCGGGTCAATATTGACATAGTGGGTTTCAGGGCATCAAGAGGTACTTTGGTTTAAAGGGAAAAAGTTTCCAGGTATTTTGTATTGATGGTTGAACCATCACGCATGTATAATTATGAGATTATATATTGATTTTTATTTATGTTAAAAATCAAGGGCGTGACAGTTCATATGCTTGTTGTAATACCCCGAAAATTCGTTATTATTTTTCGAGAATTTTTAGAATTAATTTAGTGATTGTTGGTACGAGTACCTAGTTTGAGGATGAGGTGAAAGTATTTCGATGATTAATTACTCGAAATATTTTATTTTCGAGGAGTCTAAGGGTTGACTTTTTATACGTTGAGTTTCTCCGAAAACTTCCTTCACGAAAGTCATAGAGCGCATCGATACCAATTCGTGCATATGCGGAACGTAAAAATCGGAGTTTGTATGAAGAAGTTATGACTTTCGGAAAAAGTTTTAATTTTTGTATAAAGGACGAAATTTTACAAAAATTGCAAAGAATGACAGATTTCCAAAATTGGAAACCCCTCCCTCTTTCACTCTCCCCGACCCAGAATCGGCTCCTTCCCTTCGTTCGGGAATTTCTTCACCAGTCGCAATCTCTTCGTCTCTCCTCCCTCAAAGTCTGTGGCAAGATTGTAGCATGAATCGAGCTATGGAGGGCGCAGCAAGGTTGGGAAGCTCTATGGCGGCACTACATAGGGGGTTTGATAGAAATCTCAACTCCGACCACCATAGGCGACTATTCTTAAGGGCTTTTGGAGGACGTAGATGCTTTTTCCCAAAGTGGCTTGCAACGATTTAAAGCGTGGAAATCGAATTTTGGAATTGAAATTCTAGGGTTTCAATCGGCCATCTTCCTTCCAAGGTAAATTCCGGCCAATTGGCTTACAATTTGACTTCAGTGTAGTTGTGAAAGTTGTTGTACATGTTATGAGGAAGATTTTGGCATAGGTATTGTGGCCCAATTTTGAAGTTGGCCGGCTACGCCGCCGCTAACTGTGGCATGCTTAGTAGTAGTTCTGGCCTTGTCTCAGGCAGTTTGTTTCTGTATACAAATTACTCGTCGATACGATCATTTTGATATTCAATACATAATTTTTGGAGATTGTATGAATTTGTTAGAGATTTTACTATTTTAGATTGTCTCGGTTTTCGATAAGTGAGGATCTGGCCGTCCGATCGACTTGTAGTTTTGTTATGTTTAGTGTAGAAGTGTTCCGGAGACTTTGAGTGGTCTTGGATGAAGTTCCGCCTCAATTGGCGTTACTTTCAGGGTTTTAGTTCAAACTTTAATCACTTTGTGTTTCGTGTATTGAGTTGGGACCATATGTGATTAGATACCTGACGAAGTTGTCTTGGATGGATATTTTTTGATTGTGTTATCTCGGTTCAGTATAGAAGACGTAGCAGGATTTTGAGGTGATTAAATCTCAAGTGGTTTATTTACGAACGGAGCTACTTTATTTATTCGGAAGTAATTGATAAATTGTCGTTTTTGGAAATAAAGATTTTTAAAAAAAATTATATGAACTTGTTCGACTACTGTTCATGGGTAAGTAAAATGAGATTTTAAGTATAAAAATGATTTTCTTGAATGTTGCGATTATGAAATATAGTTGGTATTGGTGACATTCCTGGGTGGATAACTAAGTGTGTGTGTGTGTGTGTGTGTGTGTGTGTGTGTGTGTATATATTTACGTGAAATATATATCTGGATGGTGTGGCATTGGGTGAAGTAATAATTGTGATTTTATGTGGATTATTATTTCGAGCATTTACTCTTTGCGGGAATACAATATGTCATGTAATTGTTGATGTTATTGTGTGAAAGAGTATTTGAGTTTTGGGTAACATTTGGAATGATGTGTGACTTCTAAATGTTTCGGTCTAGTGTCACAGTAGTGACAAAGGCAAGTATATCGAATGCCATAACCCTGGTCGGGTGATGGGATACGATTGAGGTAAGTATGTCGGATGCCATAACCCTGGCCGGATGACGGGCTATGACTGAGGCAAGTATATCGGATGCCATAACCTTGGCCGGGTGACGGGCTACGATATAGTTAGAGCTCTAGTCTGTTCTTCAACGTGTCCAGGTTGGGCCGGATTTTCATATTGATTTGTTAGGTTAACATTTCCTATGATTTTATCACGGGGTGACTTGTAATTGTCTTTTTGGTAAAATGTGTTGAGTTTTGAAAGGATTCATTAGCATGAGTTGTTGATTTCTTTAATTTATTTCCTTTTTCATTTCTATTGTTTGATTTATTTATTTGTCTTTGTTTTTCCACTTCTATTGTTGATTTTTAAATAATCTCCTGAACTAAGCTATATGTTGGAATTATTATAATTTCTATTTATTTATTTTAATGTAGTCTCTTGAACTAAACTATATGCAGGGATTACTATGATTTCTATTTTGAATTGTGTTCTTTTGCGGTGATCTCTTGAACTAATTTTCTATGCAGGGATTTCTAGTTTTATTTGGTTTATTTGTGAGTGCAATTGTGATTGAGATTCGTAGTGAGTTGAGAAATCATTAAGTTGATTTGTTGTCCTAGACTCAGAAAGGTGTTTTGTGGTTATTTGGGTTTACTCACACAAGCTTACAAATACTTATCGGGTTTGTTGTTTCAACCCAGTGCACTATTCCATGGTGTAGGGGTTATTGTGCAAGTTAGAGTAACGAGTAACTGTCGTTGAAGCTGAGGTGCTGTTATTGTGGTAGCTTGGATGTAGAAGTACCTTTAGTTTTAGTCTTCCATTGTGTAGTGAGTGTGATGGATGTGTTTACTCATTGAATTGTTATTCAATTTATTTGAATCTCTTTTGTAATAATATATGTAACTCTAAAGAACGAGTTGGTATTGACATTGTGAGCTCAGTTGGTTTTGTTGCATAGTTTAAATGAAAAATCTTCTAAGTGTTTTCTTGTGCTTGTTAAATTTTCGCGTTTTGGATTTGAATTTATTTATTTAAAATTCAAGGCGTGACCCTTGTTTAATACTAGGAAATGTATAATCTCATATTCTAGGGAACTGAAGTATGTTTCATTTCTGACTTTAGTATTTGATTCTATTTTTTTTAAATGCTTTCCCTAAAAAAATAAAAGCAAAAGAATTGCTTGTTTTTTATTCATAAAATACAAAATAATTAAAAAAAATTATTATATTTTGTTTGCTTCCACGTTTCAGGACAATAAAGTCTCATATCTCTCTTATCAAATAATTAAAAAAAAAGTCTTTTAACCTCACCAAAAAAGTAATAAAGTCTAATAACCTCTCTACTGTTCAATTAAATCTCTATTTGTGTTTGGCCCAAACCCTAGGTTACTTGACCTAGTGGTAATATGGTTAAATTAGAAGGATCTAGATATTCCTATTCAATGTATGTTTACCATTCCTTGTATGATTCGGATTCTATGCATTGTAATCCTCTATATAAAGAGGCCCCCTGTTATCAATGAGAATACACAGCAATTTCCTCTCAATTTCTGATTCCCTAAAATACGTTATCAGCACGAGCCCTAACCCTAGCCCTAAAAACCAAAACCCTAAAACTTTTCTCACAAAATCCCCTGCAGCTCCTACGTGCCCCTGCACTCGCTGCTCCCCGCGAGCGCACCCTGCATCTGCTGCCCCTATAGCCCTACGCTGGCTAGTTGCCCTCGTAGCTCCTACTCGCCCCTGCGCTCGCTGCTCCCCGCGAGGACGTCCTGCCTCTACTGGCCCCACAGCCCTACGCTCGCTCGCTGCCCTCACAGCTCCTACGCGCCCCTATGCTCGCTGCTCCACGAGTGCGCACTCTGCATCTGCTGCCCCGTAGCCCTACAGCACCAGCAGCCTACCCCCGCAGCTCTCGTGTTCAGCTAACCTCGCCCAAAGCTAGCCTGCCTCGCACATCTCCGCAACTTGTTTTCCAACACACGCGTGTTCTCAAGCCTCGAATCAACAAGTTTTTAAGATTAAAGTTCCCGTTTTTGAAGTTTTTCATTCTTTTCTTCTTTTTCTCGGGGACTTGCAACCTCCCTTCTTCTACCCTCCTTTCTTCTTCATATGGGAGACCAAAAAGCCGAACTGTAGGGGTTCATGCTCACTCCAAGCTTGGAGCTTGTAGAGTCCTCCAAACTTAGAGTTAGTTGTGATAAAATGATCAACCACAAGCATCATTGTTTCGATTCTTGGAAGCGACTACGCTCAGAAATTTTTATTGTTTTCGTGGTAGCCTATTTCGCTTCGAAACTAACCCTATTTTCTTGTTGTTTTTTAGGATGAGTAACCTGAACAAGTTGAGCTTTGCTCCACTAGAGACAATAGGTGCAGGATACCACAAGTGGGTCCGTGATGTGCCCTAGCATCTTAAGGCTGATGGGATCCTGAGTATGATCCAAGAGCCAAGTCAGGACGTGCTTACTCCTCAACAAGCTGCTGCTTTTGAAGAAAATAGAGCAACGAGAGAGGCGAATGAAGCTAAAGTCATCATTCTCATGAAAAGGCAAATGAATGATGCGCTCCAAAATGAGTATCTCAATGAGGAAGATCCAAGAAAACTATGGGTTGAACTTGAGCAGCGTTTTGGCAACGTCCGTGACTCCCTGCTTCCCAACTTAGAAGTGAGATGACATAGCCTTCGCTTCTATGATTTCAAGTCTGTACTTGACTACAATTCGGAAGCACTTCGTATCAAGTCTTTGATGCAATTCTGTGGGTAGAAAATCACTGATACAATGTTGATCGAGAAGACTCTCTCTATCTTCCCCGTCTCCGCATTGATGGTAGCCAAGAACTATCGGATTGATGTCAATGCTAGACACATCACAAGATTTCATGAGCTTATTGGTGCCATGAACGTGGCTAAAAAGCACGATAACATACTTGTTAAGAATTATAACTCTAGACCCGTGGGAGCCAAGTCAGTTCCGGAGTCTAATTATAGTCGCGCCCCTAAGAGAGGTCGCAAGGAGCGACACCCTAAGGATAGGGATAATTCTCGCCTTAAAAAGGAAGGAAACCGCCAAGATAGGCGTGCACAGAACCGTGGTGGTAAACGTGTGAAGAGAGAGAGAGAGGCCAAGCCTCCGGTTATGGTGGTGACGCCACCAAAGAAAGAAACAGTCTCCAAAACGCTTCTAAAGAGCCTCGATCAAGGGAACCTAACCATAAAGATGCTTGTCTTAGATGTGGACTACCTGGACATTGGGCAAGGGCGTGTAAAGCATCCCAGAATGTCGCAAACGCATACAAGATGTATCATGAAGCAAGGGAGGAAAATTACATGGAACAAGAAGATCAAGATGGCGATCTCGATCTAAGGGTGGAAGACTTCAAGGATCAAGACCCAGAAACTGGCGATTTTGATTAAGTCTTTTTATTTTCCAAGAGATGTAGGCAATTGCCATATTATTTTTGTAGTAGATGCTAATGGTTTAATCTTTCTTCAAAGTAGGCGTACTCAATACAATATGATGTGTAGGAAGGTTTTGAGATTAGTGATACTTAAGAGAGCCTTACTCCACCGAGATCTCTCTACTCACCTGGTTATATTTGCGTTGGAATTATCGAAAGAAGTTAGACGACTACCATTGTTTTGCATTAGCTAGTTTTTGGATTAGATTTTTTCTAGTGAAAGAGACAATGATGTAATCCCGTTGGCTTATTAATAAGAGTTGAGTTCTTTTCTTCATGACTCCTTTTTAATTACGAGCTTTCTTTTAGGAATGGATTATGGAGAACTACAATGTCTTGCGGATAGTATGACTACGCACACCATTCTACGCCATAGGCAATTATTCTTAGAGATGTTGCCTACACATTCCTCTGTGACTATGATGGCTAGGCCATCAGGTTTAGTTTAAGGACATGGAATGGCCTAATTCCTATTGCCAAATGGCACCTTAATTAAAGTCGCAGAAGCTCTCTACGCTCCAAAGGCAAATCGAACCTTATTGAGCTTTAAAGATATAAGAGCCAACGGATTCCATGCAGAAACGCATACTGAGAACAGAAAAGAGTTCATTTGCATTACCTCTAATGACTTCGGACGAAAGCGCATTTTAGAGAAGCTTATGTGTCAATCTAGTGGACTTTATGTCACTACAATTTGAGTAATTGAATCCAATAATATCATAAGAGAAGATCTCTTGGATTCTAACACATACTGGCTTTGGCATGACCGACTAGGACATCGTGGTCATGATATGATGCTTCATATACTAAAGATTTCACACGGACATCCATTCTTCAGAGTGAGAAGAAGCAAGAATCGAAAATTGATTCCAGGACTTAGTAAGACAGTAGCTACCGCAGCATCTGGCACTGTTGTTGTCCTGGGCAGCCATAGGGCCGCCCAAGTCCCTTGTGACAATGCCATAAATGGCGCCAACCATGGCCATGACGCCATGGATGATTCTCCCCATGGCCAAGACGCCATGGATGCCACTTTCCATGTTCCAACGCCATGATGGGTGATGTAGTCACACATTTTGCTTCTAATAGCGCTACAGACGCTCAGGCCCAACCAAAATTCTCATTGGTTGCTTCTAAGGCCCCTCGCTCATTTTGCAAAGCATGTTCATTCGGGAAATTAGGATCGAGACCGTCCTACGCAAAAGATCCCAAAATACTCATTCCGTCCTTACAGAGAATCCAAGGGGATATCTGTGGACCAATTCAACCATCAAGCAGACCTTTTAAATATTTTATGGTATTGGTTGATGTGTCGACACGCTGGTCACATGTCGCGTTGTTATCTATACGAAATGCTGCTTATGCTAAACTCCTCGCCCAGATTATCCGTCTACGGGCTCACTACCCTGACCATCCTATTAAGTCAATTCGATTTGATAATCCTGGGGAGTTTACATCGAAAACTATCGATTACTATTGCATGTCACTAGGGATTGATGTAGAGCATCCAATTCCCCTTGTTCATACCCAAAATGGTCTCGCGGAAGTCGATATCAAACAACTATAGATGATAGCACGGGCATTGGTTATGCGCACCAGTCTCCCTATTTCTACTTGGGGATATGCAATATTGCATGCAGCGATGGTAATTCATCTATGACCCACTGCAACCCAATCTTACTCTGCGTTACAGCTAGTGACTGGGTACGAGCCTGATATCTCGTACTTACGCATTTTTGGGTGTGCTATTTATGTGCCTATTACGCCGCCATATCGAACTGAGATGGGTCCACAACGACGAATGGGCATCTATGTTGGCTATGAATCTCTAACTATCGTTCGCTATCTTGAACCCTTGACAGGCGATCTCTTTACCGCTAGATTTGCGGATTGTCACTTTGATGAGACAGTCTTCCCGTTGTTAGGGGGAGATAAGAACACAGATGTTCAACAAGAACGACAGGAATTGTCGTGGTCTATCCCCACTATGTCTCATCTCGATCCCCATACCGCACAGTCCGAACTTAAAGTGCGAAGAATAATCGAGCTCCAAAAAGTAGCAGATACTCTACCTGATGCGTTTTTTGATGTTGCCAAAGTGACGAGATCACACATACCTGCTGCAAACGTGTCTGCAAGGATCGATGTCCCGAATACTGGACATAACGCTACTCCTGTAACACCAGGAGATGGCGTCATTGCCCAGAATGGCAATGATGTGGCGTCTATGGCCGTAGGTCCCTCAAGGAAGCGTGGTAGACCAATTGGTTCGAAGGATACTCACCCTAGAAAGAGAGCGAATGAGGCACAAACAAATCCTTTGATCATCGATACTCAAAATCTATCCCGTGAGAATGTTCCATATTATGGTTATGTTCAAGAGACATCATTGGGGGACGCCTCAATGTCAAAACTTATCCCTGAGAACGTAGAGATCTCTGTAAATTACATTAGTGTACATGGGACGTGGGAAAGAAACTCCATCATCATTGATGATGTATTCGCGTATTCAGTGGTGCGTGAGATTATTGAGACCGATGACATCGAACCACGCTCCGTTGATGAATGCCAACATAGTGCTGACTGGCCAAAATGGAAAGATGCGATCCAGGTAGAACTTGATTCTCTAGCAAAAAGAAAGGTATTTGGAAAGGTTGTGCCAATACCGCCCAATACCAAACCAGTTGATCATAAATGGGTATTCGTTAGAAAGCGTAATGAGAGAAACGAGATTGTAAGGTACAAAACTCGCCTTGTGGCACAAGGCTTCTCACAACGCCCTGGAATCGACTATGAGGAGACCTATTCTCCCGTAATGGACGTCATAACGTTCCGCTACCTTGTCAGTTTGGTAGTTTCTGAAAAACTGAACATGCAGCTTATGGATATAGTTACTACGTATCTATATGGGGATCTAGATACAGAAATATACATGAAGGTCCCTGATGGACTTCAGTTACCCAAATCAAGTGGCTCTAAACCACGGAGCGCATTTGCAATTAGATTGAGACACTCACTATATGGATTGAAACAATCCGGACGGATGTGGAATAACCGTTTAAGTGACTACCTGATTGGTAAGGGATATGTCAACAATGAACTATGCCCATATGTGTTCATAAAGATGGTATCCTGATTCATCAATATAGTGAGCGTCTCAATCTAATTGTCCAGATTAGAACTTGAGCACCGTAGAGATGGTATCCTGATTCATCAATCCGCTTATACCCAAAAAATGCTTTGGCGTTTCAACACTGACAAGATTAAGCCTTCAAGCACCCCAATGTCGTCCGTAGTCTTGATCCAAAGAAGGATCTATTTTGTCCAAAAGATGACGACGAAGAAGTGCTAGAGGCAGAAGTGCCCTACCTAAGTGCAATAGACGCATTATTGTACTTAGCACAATGCACAAGACCGGACATCTCATTCGATGTGAACTTGTTAGCTAGATATAGCTTTGCGCCAACACGACGCCATTGGACTGGTGTTAAAGATATTTTTTGATACCTAAGTGGTACGATTGATATGAGCTTGTTCTATCCCTACAGAGAGACGATGGATTCGGACCCATCAAGTGTCAGGGACGCCACATATGGTGGACTGTGTTCCCTCTTCCCATCCCACAACGATATAAGTGTTTTGGAAGGTTTTGCTGATGCTGGGTACCTCTCTGACCCATTTAAAGGTCACTCCCAAACAGGTTATGTATTCACCATGGGAAAGACCGCAATATCTTGGAGGTCTACAAAGCAAACCTTAGTCGCTACCTCTTCGAATCATGCAGAGATTATTGCTCTTCACGAAGCAGTTCATGAATGTATATGGCTTCGATCCATAGTTACACATGTTCGAGGCAATTATGGTTTGAAGTCTACCACAGATGAGCCAACGAGCATTTATGAGGATAATGCTCCTTGCATTAAACAAATGAAGCAAGGCTACATCAAAGGCGACAACACCAAGCACATATCGCCCAAATTCTTCTACAATCAGCAGCAACAGAAGCTCTTCAAGATCAAAGTAAACTAGGTTCGATATGAGGACAATGTGGCAGACTTGTTTACTAAGTCATTACCCAAATCCACGTTCGAGAGACATGTGGCAAGAATTGGCTTGCTAAAATTATCTGAACTCCCACGATCGTAGTCATCAGGGGGAGGTGCAGACATCAGGGGGAGATGTCTACATGTTAGTCTCGAAGTGCGAATGGTGTGTTGTGCTCTTTTTCCCCTTCGACCGATGTTATTTTTGTCCCACTTTGTTACTCGGCAAGGTTTTTAGCGAGGCAACGAGAGAAGCACCGCCTTTGGGCAACACAAGGGGGAGTGTTCAAGTAAATCTCTATATGTTTTTGGCCCAAACCCTATGTTACTTGACCTAGTGGTAATAAGGTTAAATTAGAAGGATCTACATATTCCTATTCAATGTATGATTATCATTCCTTGTATGATTCAGATTCTATGCATTGTAATCCTCTATATAAAGAGGCCCCTATTATCAATGAGAATACACAGCAATTTCCTCTCAATTTATGATTCGCTAAAACATCTACAATATATTCCATTTTTTTTCCTTGAGTTTGAAAGCCGGTGGCAAATTCATCACAGGATGAGTGTAGGTAATCACTTTTCTTCTTGCTAATTAAGGTGCTATTTCATGTGCAGTAGCAGAATAAGTTCTTTGATTTTCAGTACACTACTGTATCAATAGTCTCTGAATATAACAATGCATTGGTAAACCATTCCTTCAATTCCAATATAGTGTGGTAGATATTATTAAACAGTGACAAGTGTGACTTGTGGCCCACTATTGTGCAAACTGATATTGTCACAACTTAACCACCATTAGGTATTAAGTTTTAATCATAAAAGGTCTTGGTACAATTGAATATCAGTTACCCACTTATAAGTTATAATTTTATTTGTAATTTTCTAATGTATGAACTTTCCTCTCCAACAAATGTCAATCTTCCCTGGTTTCAGTTTATTGTACGAGAAGCAAGCAGTTTTGGCCTAGTCCCCCGCTTTCTAATGTTTCTTTTGTTATTAGGAGATGGTTTTGGCCTAGCCCCCTCTCCTTTGTACGCTCTTTTTTATTATTAATAAAATTTCGAATAAGAATAATCTAGGAAGTGTGATACCTAACTTGAAGTCAGGGTTACATGTTTTGACAATTAATTTGCTTTAAATAAGATGACAAATGGGAAATTCAGTAAGCAAGCAAATTGGTGAGATTGTTCATTAACTTCCAACAATCACAATCCCTGATAACTACTTCAAACTTTGTGTAATTAGCACGCAAAGTAACCTCATTTAAGAACTTAATTAGGGTAAAGTCTAATTGGACCCATGAGAATTAAGTCCCATTATGCTAGTCACAGAAGTCACAGAACCGAACATATTAATACAATCAGAAAAGTATCTCCATCCCTATTAAGTAAAAGTTATGATGCTACTGGGTCTGCATGGGTCCGTGAGAAGGAGAGGGACGTAGGGTCACCTTAACAGTTAAGGGTACCTTTCCTAAACAGTAAACCTTAATGGAATCTGTGGAAACTGTCTTGCCCACTGAACTAGACCTCGATCATAAACTCAAATATATCACTGATTTGTGAGTCTGAGGTGCATGCTGTATACGTCGGGTCTTGAATCTTTGATCAAAGCTGGAGGCTATCTCCATCGAATCGAATCCATTCCATACCAGTTTTCCACTTTTTCTTTCACGACTGGAGAGGTATCATCATCATAATGTATAATTACTCAGAAAAAGAGGAGCTAGTCCACATTGCTTTGGTCCCTCTAGTTGTTTGCATGCACGTCAGCGTTTGATGTGAACTCGATTTGATTGAATTTCATGGAAATGATGATGCATGGGGCTCAGAGGGGGCCATGCGATGAGACACCACTGCCCAAGAAAACTGAAAACTTCCGAATAAGTGAAAGAAAGCAGGGAAGTCAGTGGATGTGACACTTGAGTTATTATACCACAGTTCAATGTATTGCTGCTGCGGGTAGCTCTCTGCACGTTTCTGATTTGATGTGTTTTAGCTGAATTATGCAATCTTGTGGTCAATGAGTTAGGTTAAACTTATTTTCAGAAGACCTGCAAGGTAATTGCAACCCATGGATCACTCATTCACTCCCAATAAGAAGTGAGGCCCAAGGCGAAGATTCTTAATTTTTAAATTTAGGCCTCAACCGTTAGTTTTTCCTTCTCCTATACTACAAACATCGAAAAGCTTGTACCATTGCCAAAAAAAAACCCAAGAGAGAAAGAACGTGCTTGCACGCGCCTAAGGGAAAAAGATAGAGCTCCCCCCCCTGTTCGGCGGCGTGCCCCTACGCCGTCGTCGGACAGGCTATTGTCGACTCCGCGTGAGTTGGGTATGAGGCCGGTTTCCTCCGTCAACGTTGTTCTGATTGGGGAGATTACGATGGTGGTCAGTGAGGTGAGGGTGAGGAAGACCGCGACTGTTGGCTGGCAAGGGTTCTCTTTTTGATGGCCGAATCGATAGAACAAATCAGCGTTTTAGAGGCGACCAGGTGTGAGGCGTCCGGCGGGGCGTGGCCGGTGGATAATCGGAGCGACCCGATCTGGGTTGGATCATCTGACCCCGATTCGGGTGGGCGACGAAGATGGCGTCTTCATGGTTCGCTTGGCTCCGATCTGGAAGGATAGGGGCCCTGGGCACGTCGGAGATGCCAAATCGTTAACAGCGTCCTGGCAAAGGTGGCGGGGTGGCGTTGTGTAGGTCCCGGCAGTAGTGGCTGTGGTGGAGTTGGGCCAGGCTTAATTGACAGTTGGTGGCCTTCCTCTTCCTTGGATGTTCGCTTGGGCTTGGGCTCCTTTCGTGGGCTAGGCTTAGGCTAGCTATGTTATCTACGTTTGTTATTTTGTTGCTTGTTTTCTGTTTATAATAAGTCACTGCCATAGGTTGGTAGGATGAGATGAGTTTCGTGTCGGTTTATGCACCTGGTGTGCCTTGTCTGCTATAGGTAGGCAGCAAGTTCCTTGCATTAGCAAATGGTCGCAACCTCCTAGTGGCAGTAACGT
The DNA here is from genome assembly GCA_001662545.1 of Rosa x damascena. Classification (NCBI taxonomy): domain Eukaryota; kingdom Viridiplantae; phylum Streptophyta; class Magnoliopsida; order Rosales; family Rosaceae; genus Rosa; species Rosa x damascena. Next base: position 2,654 of record LYNE01001372.1, on the reverse strand, counting down.
GTCTACTCTAGGTAGGCGGCGAGTTCCTTGCTTGGTCAAATGGTCGCTGCCTCCTAGTGGCAGGGTGAAACTTAGTGTCACCGGATGTAATTTCCAGTGGCAACATGATGGGAAAGCTGTATGTATAGAAATTATGCTATGCTGTAATCAAGTTGCAGATCAAGTTATCTTTCCGTTGTGTTAAATTAAATAGAGTCGCCAGTAGAGCAGTCTTTGCTAGTTGGTGCCTAGTTGAGTACAGTTGTTTAGTAGAGACTTATGATAGTATTTCAAGATGTTCTCTAGATGCATATTGTAATAAGGGGTTCTGACTCAATGTCCCTCCCCTTGTATTTGACAGTTTCTTTAATCAAGACTTGAAGGCAGCCGCACCGCCCTTTATTCAAAGAAGAAGAAAAAAACATCGAAAAACTTTGTTCCTTGGAAAATTTTATTCCCACATCCCTAAATACTTAATGCACAACTCTTACTTAATACACCACCCATTTAATTTCTTATTCTATCATTTTATTAAATACATCACTCGAACTACCTAAGTTATCCTCAAATCTCAAAATTCTATATAAAATCAATGTGTGTGTGAGTAAATCAATATAAAAATCATTAAGGGCCCGTTTGGTACCGACTTTTAGGGCCAAAAATAACTTTTTTTTAGCATTATTTATAAATATAGTGTTTGGTAAGACAATAAAAAGCGCGTTATAAAAAAGTTTGGGTTGATTGACCACTGATTTCAGAAAGCAGGTTGGGAGGTGCTTTCTAAAAACTCGGTTTTCCCACAGTATGCGGAGCCGCGCGTTAGTTTTCCAAATGCCAATAACACCCTTGATATTTTCTCACAATGACGGCCTTCATCATCCATCAAACAATGCTAATCTTCCCTTCTCCCTTCAGACCTCTCCAGCTTCATTCTTCGGCTTCTTAATTGTGAACCAGTTCAATCCGTCCCTTCGGGTGCTGCAAATATTCTTTCCAATTCTTCTTTATCGATGTTAGTTGGATCATTACGTTTGATGTGTGGCTGTATGAATCCAATTCCCCTGCACTTCCCTTCATTTTTCTTTCTTCATCCAATTTCGGAGGCTTTCTTTTTGACTTGATGCCAAAAGGCAACAAGGCATTCCTTAGTTTCCCAAATTATTTTATTATATTTTGTCGTTGTGACTTGTGAATTCTCCAGAAAGGGGTTAAGTTTATGATATCAATTTGTTAGTTTGATTTTCAGAGCTTAATCTAATCGTTATGTAAACTTCTGCCAATTTCATTTTATGCTTGTAATAATTGTGGAAGTAATTTTGTATCTAGACAGAAAAGAAGCAATAATGGAATCAACCATCAGGAACTATTTCTTGATTGAAGATTGTAGCAATTGGGAGAAAAGTTGATCAGGACTTTCGTAGTTTCGCTCAAGATAGATATGAATAATCTTGTGGGATTCTTTTAGTGAATATCGATCAGAACATGTATTTTGATGTACGAATCCATTTGGTGTTTGTATTTAGTGGTATATATGCATATATTTTCTAGGTCAGAAGCTTTTCACAATACTTGAGTTTTTCTGATAAAAAAAAAATAATAATAATAATACTTGAGTTTCAGTAGAACCAATATGTTCTGCATATACTTTTCAGGTTCTTTTGGTCATCGTCAGCACAGCTTCAATAAATATTGGCAGCCCAAAACTGAAATTTTTGTTTGTTCTTGTCCTCTGTAAAGTTTGTCCAAAGCTTAATTGAAACTTGAATGGACTAGAATGGATTGGTTTCTTTCTCAATCATTATTAGAGACCAAAACGACCATTAGTTTGAATACAGAACAAATTTCATTCAGTATAAGATCAAAGTTCCGAAAGATAATTTGATTCTGGTAATTGAGTTTTTGTGTATTTAATTAGCAATCTTATGCAGCAACTGTGTAAAGTCCATCTTATTATTGACAGCAGATTTGTGTTGCTAAAATATTTATATAAACTTGTGCTAAAAAGTATTGGGGATTTTATTTTTGACACCTTATCCATTTTCGTCATTATGTAGTGTCATATTGATTCTGTGTGACAATTTATCAAACACTTTGATATTGCTTTTAATGATTTTAGAAAATTTTAAAACATAGTTTACCAAATAGTTATCTGAGTTATTTTATAGCTGTTTATTTTAACAGCTGATTTTTTTCACCACTGATTATTCTAACAGCAATACCAAACTAGGCCTAAGCTAAACTTTATCATAATCACAATATTCTATATATATCAGAATGGATCTAAATGCGTCTAATTATTGGAAGCATTAGAATAATTGCTAGTAGTCAAAACTTGTAGAAGAAGATTCCGAATATGGCTTATATTAAAATAGTTTTTATTTTTTCTCCATTAATTATCATTAAATAATATGAACAATCATAAGAATTTTGTAATGCATAATTGCTAATAATCAAGCTTGTCGCAAACTCATGAGAAAGATTTCAACGTGAATTTATAACAAAATCAATAGCTATTAAACATATTCCAACTATATTTCCTTTTCTAATATAAATGTCTTTTTAGTCATTTCATCTATCCATAAAATTTGATTTAAAATGTAGAAAACTTGGGATGTGTATTAAGTAATTAGAGATGTGTTAATAAAATTTCCCTGGTTCCTTATTCCCAAAAAAAA
>LYNE01001371.1:25841-41632 GCA_001662545.1 Rosa x damascena | reverse complement strand
CCAGTAAAGGGCATAGAAACAGGGTCTGCATCCTTCAAAGAAGCTAATAAAATCGATGTATATAGTGACATGTTCAAGAGAGATGACATTATTGAAATGTCGAGAATGGTATAGTTTTGTTTAGTGTGCATAAACAATATGTTGAGAATTATTACCCGCAAATGACGGTATGATCCTATCCAATCTTTCATAAGCAATGGCATCATCTTATTGTTTATTGCACCAAGAGTTGAAAACTTGAACACTGCCAGACTTATAAAGAAAAGTTGTATCATAAAACTTCCCAATAACATCCAAGGATCGATCATCAGTACCAGGTTTCAAGAATAGAGTATATTTTATCTTCTGTTCCTCATCATAAACTTTTCTTTTATTCTATGGGATCCTAGAGTGAGTCAAAGTCTTCTATTGCATTTTCCACGAATCTCTCATATTTAAGTGAGCCAAAGTCTTCTGAGAATATTCTAATCTAACTAATCCAAAAGACAACCTGTCCCCTTTATTATTTGTCCTATTTTTTATTGTCTGACTAAAATTTATTTTTCTTGTATGTCACGTCATGAAAGTAGAAGATTGGTTTCATTTCTGTAATGGGTATTGCACTATAAATCAAAAGGCATTTAGGGGCAGTAGACAGTACTTGACCTTAACCATGGTTAATGTGATGATCATGTTTGCTTGTTTTCAAGATCATCAGGAGAAAGCAAAGTACCGTCTGATCATTAACCATGGGTTTAGGTTTAATCAACTCATAATTTTCTTCCTGATCATTCTTTCAAGCTTGTGGAGTTGTCGTGTTGCTGCTGCAGCAGACAATATTCGGGACACACTCAAAATTGGCGACAGTCTCAATTCCTCAAGTGCTTTGGTTTCTGCCTCTGGGAAGTTCACTTTGCTTTTCTTGCCGAACGGTTCAAGTTCCAACTACAGCTATCTATATATTAGGCGGTACAATGTAAGTGGTGCGAATAAGGCTTGGGTTGGGAACCGAGACTCACCTGTTTTATACCCTCTTGGAGTTCTTACCTTGGACTCCAACAACACATTAAAAATCATTACAAACAACGAAGGTGGCGGAGGCGATCCTCCTATAGTGCTTGGCTCCGCGCCAAAAAGTAGTAGTAATGTTGCGGCTACTCTGTCGGATTCTGGCAATTTTATCCTACAAGAGCTGAACTCCGATGGATCAATGAAGAAGGTGTGGTGGCAAAGTTTTGATTATCCAACAGACACTTTTTTACCTGGCATGAAGTTGGGTGTCAATCATAGCAATGGGCACATCTGGTCTCTTACATCATGGACATCCGCTTACTACCCACCGGCGGGGCCTTTCGCTCTAGATTGGGACCCAACTGCCCGCCAAATGGAAATTCGGAGAGAAGGGGTGGTTTATTGGAGAAGCGGAAACTATAGTGCTGCTACCAACAGATTCGAAAACATTTTGCCGAATGCAAAGGTTAGCTTCAAATTTAGCATTGTTTCAAATGAGAATGAAGACTACCTCACTTACAGTTCTGAAGATGGTGCATATGAGTTACCAGAATGGTTTCTAAATTTCGATGGGAGGCTTTCTAATTATTATGGAGCGGGAATTGATATTGCACGAGCAGATCAGTGTGGAGGCTACAGCACAGATGAACTAGGGTGCCAGACAAGTGGCCGGCCAACTACTTGTATGGCAGATTTCGGCAGTCCATTTGTGCCAAAAAAAAGGTTATTTTCAACCAATCACCTCGAGTTCAACTTCAAGATGCCCATACTCGCTCAACTTTGTATCAAACGGAAGTTACAGTGGTACTAGTATTGATTGTAAGAATACTTGTTTGCAAAACTGTGACTGCCTTGGATTCGACTTTCTATTTGATAATCAGACAGGATGCCGATTTTGGAGTGTGGACTGTGAATTCGTTGAAGACCGCACTCAACCTGGTAATGCAAGCAGTTTGGTTTTAACAAAGCTAATGCCAACAGCAAAATCACCAGCGCCAAAGTCACCGCCAAGCAAAAGTGGTAATCCCCACTAATTCTGTCTTTTAATTGAGCTTGATGCATGTTTGGTTAGCATATCTGCATATAAATGGAATATAGTGAAATTAAATCTTTGTCAAAATTAAATACATAGCTAATTGATTAATTGTCACTTTTTGTTTGACAATAGAATATTATTGGTTACTCTCTAGGTGCAACGCATAAATGGATTTGGATTGGGGTTGCTATTAGTGCTGCTCTAGTGATGATGGCCTTTTCCATCTTGTGCTGTCTACGAAGAAGAAGAAGACAATCTAAACTTTCAGGTATATACTCTAGTTAAGCATGATGTGTGCCTGTTAGGCAGGTCCAACCTCACATCTTTGGCGATTGCAAATTGAAATTTTAATCCTCTTAATAGGTGAGGGTGAGATCGACCAGAATGAATTGCTGAACTTCAGGAATTCTAAGAGGCCTACTGATTTGAATGGACTTCAAAATGTTGGAAAGATGGGCCATGATTTGGGCATATTTAGCTATGCATCTGTGATGGCTGCTACAATCAACTTCGCTGAAGAAAACAAGCTTGGAGAAGGCGGCTTTGGACCTGTCTATAAGGTAATCTATTTTCTGTCTATTATAGAAGCTTAAGATTTGTAGTAGTCTTTTTTATCTATTAAAGTCATTATAAATATGATTTTTGATGATCCGGTAACACATCTGATGGATATATGATTAATTTATCAGGGGAAATTGGCAACGGGAGAAGAAGTAGCTGTGAAGAGGCTTTCAAAATGTTCAGGGCAAGGAACATTAGAGTTTAAGAATGAATTGATCCTCATATATGAACTTCAACACACAAACCTTGTTCAGCTTTTTGGATTTTGCATTCACGGTGAAGAGAGGATGTTGATATATGAGTACATGCCAAACAAAAGTCTGGACTACTTTTTATTTGGTAATTCAGTCGACTATGAGTTCACTCTTAGTACATATATACATCTATTTTTCTACATATGTTTGTGTCATCTAATTTTGAACCTCTAAATATTGACCAGATTCAGTCAGAGGTGTTTTTCTAGATTGGAGCAAGCGTTTCAGTATAATTGAAGGAATCGCTCAAGGATTGCTTTATTTGCACAAATTCTCAAGAACAAGAGTAATTCATAGAGATTTAAAAGCCAGTAACGTACTACTTGATGAAAATATGAACCCCAAAATTTCAGATTTTGGTATGGCTAGGATTTTCAACATTAATGAACTGGAAGCAAATACTAGTAGGATTGTTGGGACACGGTAAGTCAACAATATGTGCTTATATTTTGCTTTTGGTAGCTAGCCATGGATATATGAAGATTTATGCAGATAAAGTAAGAATTCATTTCTATCTGGTGTAGTGGTTACATGCCTCCTGAGTATGCAATGGAAGGAATTTTCTCTACAAAGTCCGATGTATACAGTTTTGGAGTGTTAGTGCTTGAAATCATAAGTGGTAGGAGAAACAATAGCTTCTATAATGATGATCGCGCCATCAATTTAGTAGGATATGTATGTCAAACAAATCTCCCCATACTTATGTCATTATATAGCTATGATATTCCATCATTCTGTCATCCTAAATTAACTGATATTATCTGGATAATTTCAGGCATGGGAGTTGTGGAAAGAAGGCGCAGGGCTACAACTCATGGATCCAACACTAGCTGATTCGTGTACTAACAAAGATCAACTGTTAAGATGCGTTCAAGTTGGTCTTCTATGCGTGGAGGATAGTGCAGCGAATCGACCTACCATGTCAGATGTGCTCTCCGGGTTGACAAATGAAAGCTCACCGTTACCTGCACCTACAAAGCCAGCATTTTCTACAGATAGACATGCGGTCTCCAGTACTATAGTTGAAAAGGAACCACAAACTTTATCTGTAAATGATCTTACCATTTCCGCTTGTGATGGACGTTAAAGCCTTACAGGCTCTAGTACATTGTTTATGAGTTCTAGCTCAAGTGAGATTCAGATGGATGAGAATGTGGTAGGTCTTAAGATTGCATCTCATAGTTTCTGAAAAATATAAACAAATAAATAAGAACAATGCAGAAACTATTATAAAATGAGATAACTTGCTTGTTAGACAGTGAGGAGTATGAAAAGAGAAGAATAGATGGGGGAAAGTGGTGTGTCTTCTCATTCTCATTAGTTCCCTTTAAATAGGGGTAGAATTACTTGATGATCACACTAACTTGGTGATCACTCATATAGTAACTTGGTGATCACTCGTAAGATTACTTGGTAATCACTCCCAAGGTTACTTGGTGACCACTCTTATGATTTTTTGGTGATCAATCTCAAGTTTCCTCAATTTACATAATGGACTCTAACTAATGAGTATTACATGTTGTCCCAAAATAATTACGTGGACAACCATATAATTATAGTATTTACAACAAAAGCTTCAATTGTATATCAGTTTTTAGTTTCATACTGGGCCTGTTGCATGCCGATTTGGGTTTTATCCATTTGAGCCCATTGACAAAGGGAAGGAAAAAAAAAATGGAGTGGTATTAATGGACTCGAGAATTTAGAGACACTAGCTTCATAATATAGTGATTTTGACACTTTGTTTTCACTTACACTCCACTTTTTATTGCTTGGAGTGGAGTGCGAAAAAATTTTACAAAGTGGAATGCTTTGATAATCCCCAAAACGTATATGCCTGTACATATTATCGCTGACCCACTTTGTTGTAAGTACATATTAGATGCCAATTACATAAAATACAGTCAGCAGAGGATGTGTGTTGATTAGTAGCTTTAACGGGCAGCAAAATCAGAAATGGACAGACCATTTATAGATTCAAGTTCTGGCCCCTTCCTATCTATACCAGACGTGATCACATTTCTCCTTGTACAAAATGCTGGCTTTGTTGGTTTAGGTAAAGGCACGCTTTCATTTGTCAACATAGATATGAGATCTGACATGTTCGGCCGATCGGTTGCATTCTCTTCCACACAGAGCAGACCGACATGGATGCATCTTAACAATTGATCCTCATCACAGGAATTGCCTAGTGTTGGATCCATTAGTTCCAGCGCTGCATCTTTTTTCCATAGCTCCCATGTCTGCAGAAGCGAAAGTAATATTGACATATCAGAAAAAGAGAAAAAGAAGAAGAAGAGTGAAGCATATATCACTACAAAGATTATAATAAGGTGACATACATATCCTGCTAAAGTGAGCACGCGATCATCATTGTAGAAGCTGTTGTTTCTCCTACCACTGATGATTTCAAGCATTAAGACTCCAAAACTGTACACATCGGACTTTATAGAGAAGTTCCCCCCAAAGACATACTCAGGAGACATGTAACCACTGCACCAAATGGACAGTAAATTTTTTTTAAGTGGCATATTATTCTCTACTAAAAAAGAAACTTTCTAAAGAGTCAACAACCCCTTGTGAGTCGTTCTAACAACTAAAATTGAAAGATGTTAACTATGATAAAAATGTGGTGTTTTACTTACTATGTCCCGACAATCCTCTTAGTATTTGCTTCTAGTTCATTTTGTGTAAAAGTCCTTGCCATACCAAAATCAGAAATTCTTGGATTCATGCTTTCATCGAGTAGAATATTACTGGCCTTCAAATCTCTATGAATCACTCTCATTCTGGAGTATTTGTGCAAGTAAAGCAATCCTTGAGCGACTCCTTCAATTATGTTGAAACGCCTTTTCCAATTGAGTAGCACACCTCTGGTTGAATCTGTCAAATATGTCGAGTTAACAAATTATCAAATTGGCAAATATTGTTCAAACTTAATTTTCTTAAAAATACATAAAAATTTTAGTGATAGTCTTGCCTACCAAACAAAAAGTAGTCCAGACTTTTGTTTGGCATGTACTCATATATCAACATCCTCTCTTCACCACGAATGCAAAATCCAAAAAGTCGAACAAGGTTGGTATGCTGGAGTTCATATACGAGTATCAATTCATTCTTAAACTCTAGAGCGCCTTGCTCTGAATTTTTGGAAAGCTTCTTTACGGCTATTTCTTGTCCCGTCACCAATTTTCCCTGAATTAATTGATGAACAATGATATGTCACGCTATCAACTATCACTATTACATTTCAGCTCCTATTATAGCTAGAATATATAGAATGCAAAGGGCCTTAAGATCTAGATCACCTGATAAACAGATCCAAACCCCCCTTCACCGAGCTTGTTTTCGTTTGAGAAGTTGCGTGTAGCAGCCAGAACAGATGTGTAGCTAAAAACGCTTATATCATTTCCTATCTTTCCATCATTTTCATGAGTAGGTATATTAGGTTTCATCAAGGTAAGAATTTCCTGAACCTTTGCCCCATTTCGGCCTGTATATGTAGATATGTGCAGATAATTAACATTCGACACTATATGAAATATTGAAATCTTTATTAACAGGCTGCACACATAATGTTTAAAGAATATACCTGAACGTACTAATTTCCTTCCTATTCTTCTTATTAGTAGATAGCAGGCGAACAAACTCACCATTACCAGTAGAGCAGAGACAACAGCAGTACCAATCCAGATCAACCTACGTGCTGGATCTTGTTCTAAGAGAAGACAAGCATACTCAGACCCCACCCCAAAAAAAAAAAAAAAAATAGAGGGAAAGTGGTCTAGGACAACCAATAATGTTCCCCTGGTCATTAATTGAGTAAGAAAATGCTCAAGCAATTTTTTTTCCTCAACCATACTTCGATGTAAATCTAATGGTAGAAAAAATTAATTTTAAGTTGAATTGTTTTATTTTTCACAATTAGTTCTTCATCCTTTGGACTAAGTACAATTTTCTGAGTCAGTTATAAAAAATTAATTTAATTAATCCTGAAGAAGAAAAATTGATTAGCGAAGAGGATAACAACTAAGGAAACATGCGAATGAAACCCAAATCCATTTGGAGATGAGAAAAATTCCAAATGGCAATAAAAAGATTGTCAATAGACTTACTAATACTTCTGGGAGACGATGGTTGGAAAGGGATTAATCTTGACAGCACAAAACTAGATCCAGAACCGAAACTAGATCCAGAACTGAATCCACTGACTTTATCAAATTGACAGTCTGCACTCCAAAACCGGCATCCAGCTGTTTGATTAATCGCAATGTCAAAGCCAAGGCATTCACAATCTTGCCAACAAGCAGCCTTGCACTCACTAGTGCCATTACCTACATTCCTAAAATAATATGGGGTTCTTTCACTAGTTGAATGACAGTAAGCTTTTCTCAGCTGAAACTCAACCCCAAATATCGCCATGCAACTACTTGGCCGGAGTCTTCTATGGCACCCTTTCTCGGTGCTATAGCCATCGCAGTCTGCTCGCGCAATGTCATCTCCTGTATAAGTATCATACAGATCCCCCTTGTCCGTCAGCAGCCATGCTGACACTTTATCAGTATGATCCACGGTGCTGTAGGTGATGGAGTCTTCTGTTTTATTTGAAACGATGGTGAAATTGTACCTGGATAATGATATATATTCGAACCTCCCATCTTTAAAGACTCCACTACTCCAATAAACCACCTCACCTAGGCTAATATGCAATTGGCGTCGTTTGTGCTCCCAAGAAAGTGTGAAAGAACCCAAAGGACTTGGTGGTGATGAAAGTGACCAGATGTAGCCGGTTCTATGGTTCACACCTAGCTTCTTGCCTGGCAGAAATGTTCCTGGAGGAGCCGAATCATCATCGGACTTCACTCTCTGAATAAGGTTAAAGGTGCCGGAGTCCAACAGGGTGATGAGAATGAAAATCAAGGTGAGACTTCTAGCCATGGATATTGTCACTCAAGGTTGCATTGGAAATTTTGTTCGCTGACTGTTTGATTTGTCTGATTTTTTTCCTGGTCTAAAAATCGTTGCGTGACTTTACACATCGAAGACTTGACTCAGAGTCTATATACAATTATGTATATCTCTTTCATGCCTGTCGTTTCGCTAGCTAGGTATTTTCTATGTTCACACACTTACAGACGCCTCAGTCCCCCACCTCATCTTCTTCCTAGAAGAGACGGAGAAGCTGTTCTCCACGTCTCTGTGAGTTGAGCAAATTAACATATATCTAAACGACGTCCAAGTCTCCATGTTCGCTCACCCCTCACAAGACAATAATCACACATTATCAGTCATGCATCTGATAGGGCCAGAGCCTTATAAGCAGTGATGAATCCGGAATATTTTGCAAACCGAAGGGCAAAATAAAAAATGAGTGGGCTTTTCACTAAAGCCTCGTTCAGTTTGTAGAAAAACAAAAAAAATTCCTTTGTCTTTCGCATAAAATGAAAACTTTTTTCCATAAACTTTCATTTGCGGTGTCTGGTAATATAAAAAAAAGTTATCAAGTAAATTGTTAATATTTGTAATTAAATGTAAAATAATAGAAAGTGAGTAATAAATGTAAGAAAATAATTGAAAAGAAAATGAATCCCTTGGGATATGGAATGAACCACTTTTTTCCGTATTTTTCATCCATTCAGTGAAATGTTTCATTTTCTTTTGCATCCCAAATACATGAGATGATTGAGTTTCTTTTCCCAATACCCTAATTCCTTTAGCCAAACTAATTAAGCCAAAGAAAAGAACCAATATATTGGGCATTTGGGCCTAATAAAAGAACTATATATATAGCCCTTCCACTAAGGGATCCTTTTTTTGTCAATTGTAAGAGATTTTTTGTGAGACCCATTTTTCTATCGTATTTCGGCATCTCGACCATTCAGTTTTTAGGTCTTAATGTATAAATCATTTTTACAAATTTCCAGCAAAATTGATGATCATAAAGGTATCGAACTAGATTAAATCAATGGACGAACCAAATCTGTCCAACTTGAATAGTTCGTGTTCATAATTGTAAATCGCAGTTATTAATGCCTTAATGATTATTAATTTGGCTGCAAATTTGTAGAGATAATCTACTTATATATATATATATATATATATCTAAAAACAGAACGGTTAAGATGTGAAAATGTGATCGAAAAGTGGATCTAATGAGCGATCTCTTAAAATGGCAAAAAAAAAAAGATCTCTTACTAAGAGGGTCCTGTATAAAATGGCAAAAAAAATGGATCCCTCACTAGAAGGGCCTGTATATAAGGGATCCATTGTGGGACCAACTTTTCGATCGCATTTCGGCATTTCGACCGTTCAGTTTTTAGATCCTAATATATAGATCACTTATGCAAATTTTCAGCAAAATTGATTATCGTAAAGGTATTGAATTAGATTAAATCGATGGACGAACCGAATCTGTCCAACCTGAACCGTTTATCTTTATAATTGTAAATCGCAATTATGAATACCTTAATGAAGACTAAATCAATTGATGACCTTCATAGATTCGGCAATGGATGTGTATTCAGCAAAATTAAGCTTCATTAGCAGTACTGGAGGAAAATATATAAAACTCAAGCTTTACAACATATAAGAACCTTTAACGTGCATCATAATCAGAATTAGACATAGTATTTAACGACATAGTTTCTGAACCCTTTCCAACTGTGCCAGTTCTCAATCCTTTTCTCTATATATAGAATGCTGGCTTTGTAGGTGCCGGTAGTGACATGCTTTCATTTGTCAACATGGAAATGACTTCTAAGACCATCTCCAATGGAGAGGTCAAATGCCATGTGGAAGCCCAACGGAAATTTTTGACAGCCCAAACCCTTCTCCAACCGGCCTGTTTTTTCCACGTGGATTTGACCTAACTCTCTCCTCTGTCAAATTTGACAGCCTCTTCCCTTTCTGTCATTTATTTTTTTATTGTTTCTCGATCACTTTCTCTCGGTGCGTCTCTCTTTCCCCTTTCACCATCTTTCTTCCTTCATCTCACCCAGAAACTCAAACACTTTGCATGTCTTCAAATCTCACCTCTCTTCTTGAATAACCAGAACATGGATCAAAGATGCTTAGACATATCCCTCTGCTCTGTCAAATTTGACAGCTTCTTCTCAATCTGTCTTTTATTTTTTTAATTGTTTCTCACTTTCTCAATGCGTCTCTCTTTCTCCTTGCCCCGTCTTTCTTCCTTCATCTCACCCAGAACTCAGGCTTTTGAAACCCCGGTTCCAATGAGCTAAGGTGATGCCTCTCTTCCCTTCAATCATGTCATGGTTGATTCTAAATTTCTTTCTTTTCTGGGTCCAATCTTGCTTTCTCTTCTACTATTTCGTGTATAAATTACTCTACTTTCAGACGCTCTGTTTAGGTGTTTTGGTTATAAACCAGGATTTAATCTCAATTGCGTGAGAATCTGTATCGGTTAGGAATTTCTGTTCCAAAGTGAAATTGATCAGTTGGGTGCTCATTAATTTTTGATCTTGGTGGAATTCATGCTTCAGAATTGTTGGATTTATGTGAGAATGAAGTGAGCTGCGTGATTATGGTCCTTCCTTTTCTTGCATGATGATATTGAATTTGATGGAATTAGAAACTTGGATTTGAATCTCGTGGATTCAAACACTTTACCGTCTGGTTTGAATATCACTTTTATTGTACCTCCTTCAAAGTACTGGGGTTTCAGTTGTGGAGCCTGCAAGCTTGGTGCAGAAAGAGGATCTTATTTCTCAAAGTCTAAGCTGCTTTCAGAGCAAACAACATCTTCCCACACACACACACTCAGGTGAGGACTTAAACCTTGCTATTTGAGATTTTTCTAATATTTGTTGGTCGTGTGTGCATTGAGAAGGCTTAAAATCTGCCAAATTAGTTATGATTTCAGTTACACTTGATTAGTTAGCATATGTTTTCATCTGGTGCTTAGAATTTCAACTTATTACGAAAATATTGAAAACCAACTTCTTAACTGACTGGAAACATTTAAGAAAATTTAGGGAAGAAAAATGGGGTTAAAAATTTATGAAAACTTTTATTTGTAGCTTTTATCTTTTCTGCAGATGAGTTAATATGATTACTTGAGGAAAACCCGGGATGTGATGATTGAGTGGATTTATGATTACTTAAGCTGCATGTGGGTTGTGAAATTTTGAAATGTTAAGGATGTTATGATTAGTGATTTTTTTTTTGAATTCATAATGTGGATTCTGTACCTACTTCAACTGTGGAACTGATACTTGCCTGATATTAATGGGAAGCATTTGATTGATTTCTTGAATACAGGATTGGAAGTTTGAATCATGGCTGAAGATCTGGACACACCGTTGTTGGATCCTGAGAATTTCAATAGAGATGGCATCGATTTGGCTACAACAAACTTGGAGAGAAGACAGTAAGAACCTCAGTTTTGAAATATGCTTTCTATTCATTTCTAGTGTCTGCAGAAAGTAGAAAAGTCAATTGCAGCTTAAACTTAGATTGACTGAGTTAAGAGCTTGGTTATTGAGTACTACTTTAGACCTGAAAGATTTTGGGTGAATTGGTGGACAAGTTTCTCCAGGGTGGGAATTTAGCATTATTTTAGACTAGCAGTAATCCAGAACCAAGAATATACAAATGAGAAAATTCAAAAAGTCAAAGACAAGGTTCCTCATGAATTTGCTCATTAGAGTTTCTTTCAATGAGTTCGTTTGAAAATTATTGTCTTCATCTCCATTATTTCAAGGTTGTGCGGTGGGGCTGCATGTATATGTGTTATTTTGTCAGCATCTTTCCACCTCTGAATGTGTAGAAGAGGCTACCTGTGTTGAGAAGTGATTAGGTTGACGTACTTTGCTGTCTTATTTCCTAATCATTCAGGCTTTTGAGTTTTAGTGGTTCTCTAATGGGCTAATATTCAAATGCTGGTTTTATTTGAGACATAGTTTTATTTACCCATCAAAACCTGCTTAAGTACAGCAATTATGATTAAGCGACAATTGAAAAGAACTCTAGCTTTCTAGAGGAACCAGAAAATACAGTATACTGTCTTCAAATAGGTTATCCAGATTTTAGGCTCTTTTTGAATTGACAGTGAATTGATCGTGAAAATTCCTTGGTACCATATAGCAGGACTTTGTCCCAAATGAAAACAAACTTGCGGTTCTAGCATACATGTTGATTGGTCATTAAGTTTATCTTAAAGTGTATTCCTAATTAACATTATTAAAATCCCGTACTTTTTTGCAGGTGAACAAAATTTTGAAGTTTCTTAGCTTTATGTGGAACCCCTTGTCATGGGTTATGGAAGCTGCAGCAGTTATGGCACTTGTTATGGCACTTGTCCTTGCTAATGGGGGAGTAAGTAGTCTTAAACTAGCTATGCACTTCCAATTCAGCTCAAATTAAATATGATGTGTAACTTATTCTGGAATGAAATGATATTCCAGGGTGAGGGTCCTGACTGGCAAGACTTTGTTGGGATTATTGTCCTATTAATAATCAATTCAACAATTAGTTTTATAGAGGAGAATAGTGCGCGAAATGCTGCATCAGCTCTTATGGAACGTTTATCTCCAAAGACAAGGGTATGTCTCTTTGATTGATGCCTTCCGCTCATAGAGTTTGGCTATGACAGTTTTATGAGGTCTGCTGATCATGTTTTTCTATAAATTAAGGTAGATCTTTTATTTGTAGCTTGTATCTTTTCTGCAGATGAGTTAAATGCCTCACTAAGCTGCACATGAGTTAAATGCAGACGAGTTGACCACCTACCAGATTTGCAGCAAAGGTTTTTGTTCTTTTTTCTGCAATATCTTGTTCCTCAGTGAGAATGAAGACTAGTTGCTCTTGTAATATGCAGCATAAGTCTGTGTGGGGGTCAAGAAAGCCTTCTAGTTTTTTTAGTTTGTATCAGTTTGTTGGTTTCCAGTGAAGTACTATATGTTTTATGTTTCCTACGATATATTCCCACATCTCAAATTCTCATAATCTCAATTGCATCTCTTAATGGAACCATTCATTGTATGATATTTGATTTACAAGATAAAAAAAAAGGAAAAGTAACATAAATAGAATTTTATATGTTAAATTAATACTCAAATTTGACATCTCCATTGGAGCTAAAATTAGTCAAAATGTTGCTATATCAAATTTGCCATGTCATATGTCAAATTCAAATTTGACCAAAGTAAAAAAACAAAGTCATTGGAGATGCTCTAACATAGTAGGCTGATTGGCTCCATTCTCCTCCACACATAGTAGACCAACATGAATGCATCTCAGCAATTGATCCTCGTTGCATGAATCACCTAATGTTGGATCTTTGAATGTTAACCCAGCACCATCTTTCCATAACTCCCATGCCTGCAGATCCAGCAATCAGGAAACTAAACTAGTACTCTATGGATAAGAGAGATCTGCTTAATATATGCACATACATATCCCACTGTATTGACCACACGATCATCATCGTAGAAGCTCATGTTTCTCCACTACCACAAACTTGGGCTTTAGACACCATTAATAATGGTGTGAATTGGGGTTCAGACCACCGATTAATGGTGTGTAAAAGCAATAGGCACGGGCCCAGTCACCATTTTTGTAGGGGTTGCTATAGACGGCGTGACATATACTCATGGGCTCACTATCATTTTTTGGGTGCCTCAACTGATGGATACTGTTCATGCATTGGTGACAATGATTCAACACACCAATGCTGTGATTGGTGGAATATGTGGTTGAATACATCACTATAATTAGCACCACACCAATTCTATTGGTGACTCAATATATTTCATTTTTAAAAAAAAAATTATCATGGAAAACTTAATTATTTTGAATATTATATAAATACAAATCCTCCTAGACTAGAAGACTCCAAAGTGTACTGTCTTCTTTCATATGAAGCCAGAAATTGCTTCTCATCTCTCTCCTTCCGTCACTGAACTGCAAGTCCAGTTTACAAAGTCCATAGCTTTCTCCTGCAAGCAAAAAAAAAACACAAGTTAGCCAGAAAGTATCCACCTGCAATGAAATTTCTTTCGGGCAAGAAACTTGAAAACAAAAAATTATCATTCACATTGACTATGTAGTTAAAGCTGGTTAGAGCTCATACATTAAACATCTATCGGCATGGTTGACACAGAGAAGGTGAAACCTGAAGCTAAAAACTAGGTTATATTGAACATTAGTGTACTATGCATCAAGTCTTTGAGCACTTGCAATTATACCATCATATATATGAATGGGGGTATTAGCCCACTTTTATAGAGGATGCATATTGACTCAGGCCACTTATTAGACTATGCTATCAAAATTATTGCAATTGTATGCAAAGCCATTCCAACCACGGTCAAGGAATACTCAGGCCATAAATATGTTTTCTTGAACTAGAACTATACATCATTATTCACATTTACATAAGATCGAATAGATTTTAGGCGTACCTTATTGAGTGAACAACATTTTTTTGTCTCCTCGTTCATAAGCTCTTGCAGATTTATAACCCCCTAGAAAATAATAAATGCTACATGTCAATTTAACATATAAGACATACATTAAAAGTAGTCTTGCTACGCCACATAACTCATCGAGTTTAAAAATCTACAAACTAGATTAAAACTAGCAATGAAATTGCATATGACCAGTCATTTAAGAATCTTACTTAAAAAGTTCAAATAGAGTGATGACGAATCAAGGACAAGATGATATCCTTGTGATTGTATTTCCCTTCTAAGAGCTTTCCATGGAGCAGTTTAGCCTTTGACTTTGACAATTATATTCACCTCATCACCCTGATACAGTGATATTAGTTAGTTAACAATAGGCCTCAAAAGCTGGAAAGATCTAGTTAGTCAGTAATTCTCTATTTAATTGGTGTAAAGAATATAAAATTTAAGACTGATACAAAGGTCAGATCTACAAATTCAATAAAATCTGATGGTAACCATTTATGAGAAACCTAAAGAACAAACAATGCTGGCTTTTTAATTTTTGTACTTCTCTAACCTCCACCCTTCACTCCATGAGGTGAAATATAATTCTGTTCACATAACCTTGCAAAACAACACAAAGTTCTCTTGGTTAGATACACAACCAAATTCACAAGCAGTAGGCTATTTAGAGCAGAAGTGTTGAAAGAAATTGTTAAAATTATAACCAAAAAATTCCATGAGCCCAAGTATACCGATGGGTTGTCAAATATATAAGCTCTCCATCAAATTTCAAGTTCACCACAATCAAGAGGATAAAGCTCTCTGATGTAGAAAAATCATAAGGATAAAGCTCAGCAAGATGCATCAAACTTTACTTATCATAGGCTGCAAATTAATAATTAGGACTTAGAGATGCCAAACAAAGGAGAAGTTCAGTAGTAACCTCATTGAAACGGTTATCTGGCTCCTGAAGTTAGAAATTAATCACCGCACAAAAGAAGTCAAAGCGATAGTAATGTATATTTGTCATTTGAGGAGTTCTACGCCATGACTTTCTTGGACATACATATTACATATTGATCATCCATGTTTGAAACACTAATATTCTCTTTTTGACAAAATAAAACAACCTGCTCAAACATACAAAAAAAGCCATCCACTCTCCCTTAAAGTCTGCAATTTTTTCTTACACACTTTCACTAAATCCATAACATTCACCATGTCCTAATCATCTTTTCGTAGGGCTTGTGATAACTCATGAAGGGCACGTTCAAGATCATCAATCCAAGATTGAATTGCAGAATGGCAGAGATTCAAGACTCAAAGAGTCAAAGTTGTATTCTATGTAAGACCGGAAATCTGGAAGAATTGAGTTTGGTTGTTCGGGATTCTCAGTAGAACAAAAAGAATGAGAAATGCTGAAATGGGAAATGGGGTCGTCTGGGAATGGCAAAAAGCATGGCAAGCTTCAGCCTTTAGTCCCTTTACATATATACAATTATATATGAATGATAGTGGCATCAGCCTTTACATATATAC
>LYNE01001371.1:13891-25643 GCA_001662545.1 Rosa x damascena | reverse complement strand
TATATATAACGTTGAAACATAGCTGACATTTTAAAAATAACAAGTATACTCAGTTGCCAAATGTCAAAAGCTCACTGGGGGCAGCTGCCCCCACTCATCCCTACGTGCGTCTGCCACTGCATGTCACACCATGATCAGTACAAAAAACTCTTCCACTATTCAGCTTGCTATTAATATAAATAGGAAAAATGGAATCTTCGTTATTCAACACATAATTTACCTTATAAACAGGTCCAAAGCCCCCTTCTCCCAGCGTGTTTTCCTTGGAGAAGTTGCATGTGGCAGCCGTGATAGATGCGCATAGCTAAATACGCTTAAATCATGATGTTCCATCTTTCCATCATTTTGAACCACATTCACATCAGTAGGTCGATTAGATTTCATTAAGTTCAGCAACTCATTCTGAATCTTTTTCCTGTTCTCACCTATTTAGATCATCAATGAAAAAAAAAATGTCAATGTTTCCTGTCTATGTCAAACATGTGAAATTCTGCCTAGCACACAAAGCGTTATGAACATACCTGAAAGTAAAAATTTTCTTCTCCTTAGAAGATGGCTGAGAATAAAAAACATAATTACAAGTAGAGCAACTGCGATACCAGTGCCAATCCATCTCCACTCATATTCTGCTTATTTACACTTGGCTGTTTAGATTTAATTAAGATACAAGTACTTACTGGAGTGTCCCTAAACCAAATCTATATCATTAGTTGTGAAGTGAATTCTTGTTTTAATGAATGGTATGCTAGATCTTTGACAAGGGACAACTCCCTCTTTGTATTGATGCTCGAAATTTACTTTCTTTTCTTACAGTTGGGGTTCATTTAATTCCTAAATGTTTGTTGTAAGTCAACTGCGGAACAATGTGAAATTTGTATAAAATAGATAACTACATGTTAGCAGTGTCTGAAGCTCAGAAAAATAATAGATTTACCGTTAATAGTAGGAGTTGGCTTTGTTTATAAAGAAATATCCTTGAATCATCATCAGTGAGGTCTTCAATTAATGTACTTCCAGTTTCCAGTCCAAAACTGGCATCCAGTCTGATTACTAAACTGATAGTTGAAACCAAGGCAGCCACAATAGTTCCAACAAGTTGCTTTACAATCACTATGTCCTGACTCGTATTTGAATTACTCGTAAATGAAGCAGAGCTGGTAATTGCTTGAAAATAACCTTGTTGTACCTCAAATCGATCACCAACATGTCTGCAACCAGGCTGCTCCCATCTCTCACACCCTCTATCGTTGTAATGGCCATAACAGTAATCTGCTCGCACAATATCAATGTTTATATCAAAGTCACGTAGCCGCCCCAGTACATTCATCACCCATTGGGATCCATCACTTTGGTCATCTACTGACTACTGCAGTATAAGTAAAGTAATCTTCATACTCATTTGAAAAAATGGTATAGTTGTACCTCATCTTCTTGGAATCATCATCAGGTAATACAAACTTGAATCTTCCATTGGTAAGTAAAGACACCGCTACTCCAACAAACGTTCCCGCGCTGCCTGATCTTCAACTGGTGTTCAGTGTGGTCCCAATCGAGAGTGAAAGCCCCGGGTTCTGTGTTGTACAGACTCAACCACGATCCAAATGTAACCATTTTTATGGTCAACACATAACTTCATACCTGGCAAAAGTGTGTTTCCAGGATGATCAAAACTTTGCCACAACACCCTCTTTGTTAATCCGTCGGAGTTTACTTGTTGTAGAATGATATTGCCAGAATCCAAAAGGGTAGCAACAACACTGATATTATTGGTACTACTTTCCAAAGCAGAGTAAAGAAGCAGAGGATCACCACTATTTTGGGTAACTTTCAATGTGCTGTTCTTGTCCAAGGTAAGAACTCCTGTTGGGTATAAAATGGGTGTTTTCCGTTTGGCAATCCATGCATAATTTATAGAATTTCCAGCATTGATATGATAGATTGATAGATAGCTGGTTTTCGAGTTTCCATTTTCAAAGAACCCCAAAGTGAACTTCCCTGTTTTGGAGACTAAGGAGCTCGATGAATTGAGCATATCACCTGGTTTCAGTTTATTTCTTCTTGCAGCATGACAAGTCTGGAAGCATGAAATATTAAAAACAAGAACGAAGGCCAGACAGCTACTGCTAGCCATGAATCAGCACAAAGTCACTCACTTAATTTCTCCAAATGATGAATACATGAACTGGATAAACGTTAAAATATACCAAATCATATTGACAAAAGGTCTCACACATGATATGCTTTTCAAACTACCATTAATACGTAGACCCAGCATTAGTAGACTCCTGAAATCTAACAAGATAAAATCTTGCAATATAAGAAAAGAATTCAGTCATTCTCTTATGAGAACAATCTTAGACGACCAACTGCTTAATAGTCAATGCCCTTTCACATGGAAGACTTTGAGACACACACAGACTTCACATAGAAGAAAAATGCCTTAATTAGCAAGAGATACAGGAGCAGGTCTCAGTATCTTGCTCCAAAACAAGAAAAGTCTCAGTAAATGATGTAGAAACCCTTCCTAAACAGTGTTACAAGGGAATAGCTCCAGCCCCAAGTGATCACATTCAAGTGATTCAACTACAGGTCCAACAGCATGTATGGGTGTGTTATTGATATACACGTGGAGCAGCATTAAGCTACATGGTTTAATTGAATGTATGGCATGGTTTCAGTGTATCTCTGCTTGCAGCAGGAGAAGTTCACAAGCATGTAAAAAATTAAAAAGAAAATTAAGGCCAGATGGCAACTGCTAGCCATGAATTGGCAAAAAGGCACCTACTTTCACCAAATGATGAAGACATGAACTGAATTACATGAATCTCTCTGAAGTAATTTCTTGTCAAAGAGAAGAGGCTATGCTTCTCAGACTACTATTAATAATGACATTCTTGTATGCAACTTATGGCCACGAAACATTAGACAGAAAAATACTGTTTGATTCCTTCCATCTAATGAGGCATTCCTTCTTACCTTATATTAACAAAAATAACAATGAAAAATGATGCTTTCTAAGATAGAAATGGAATAATCACTGATAGAAATGAGTGTTTAAATTGAACCAAACATTTTCTTGTGAAACATGATAGAAATCGAAGGATACTATTCTCTGATGTGATATGTTCTAAATCCTGCTGAATAATATCAGAGACAATATCCGTCTCTTGCTCTCTGATGAGAAACTTCTTGGAAGACATTGGACTCTAAATGCATTATTTGCATACAACCCCACAAGGAAGATGACAAAGTCTCACTTCTCTCTCTATGTTCATACACAACCTTTTTTATCCTAATTGGAGAGAGATGGATTCAAATCTCTCTGTTATTTGGTCCTAAACATCAAATTAGTCGAACATTCAGAATATAGAGAAATACATAATTTATTTGACATGATAGGATATATGTCGATGAAATTTGAGTCCATTCAGAATACCATGGATTACCTACATAGGGTGAAAGCTCAAGTGGTGAGCAATAACAGAATCGATACACAATGCATATATTAATAACCTTAATGTGCTTCAAATTCAGAATTAATTGGACATACCACTAATCGATACAATTTCTGATCCCTTTGCATCAATACCAGCCTTGATGACTTTTCTTCCTCTACAAAATGCTGGCTTAATTTGTTGGTGTAGGTAGGGACATGCTTTCATATGTCAAAATAGATATGACATCAGATAGTTGGGCCGATCAACTGCATTTTCTTCCACGCATAGCAGACCGACATGGATGCAGCTTAACAATTGACCCTTCATACATAAATCAGATAGTTTGGGATCCATTATTTCTAGCCCACGACCATCCTTCCACAATTCCCACGCCTGAGAATGTATGAATGTTTAGGATATCAGAATGATCGAGGGTAATCAAAACTGCAGAGAGATTTTTGACATACATATCCTACTATAGTTAGCACTTGATCCTCATTGTAGAAACTGTTGTTTCTCCTGCCACTTATTACTTCAAGAATTATCACACCAAAAACTGTAAACTCCTACTCAGGTAACATATAACCGCTGTACCAAATCAAACAAAACAGTGCATACATAAATGCATCTTTATCAATCAACAGTGATTATGTAATAAGAATGTAGTTTACTTACTATGTTCCCACAACCCTATCTGCCTCCAGTTCATTGTGCGTGAAAATGTGCGCCATGCCAAAATCAGAAATTTTGGGATTCATATTCTCATGGAGTAGAATATTACTAGCTTTCAATCTCTATGAATTACCCTCACTCCTGAGTATTAGTGCAAATAAAGCAATCCTCGAGTGATTCCTTCTATCATATGCTGAAACGCTTATTCCAATCTAGTAGCTCAACCAGATCTGTCCAATATATGAAGCTAAGAAAGATTGATAATTTATATCTTTTCAAAACTAATTAATAGAAATATAAATACAAGCTTTTCTAGATCAAATGAAATGAAGCATTAAGATTAAAGTGATAGTGATGAAACCCATATAAAAAGTAGTCCAAGGATCCCCCCATAGCATGAACGTTGGATTCGAATATTATGGATTCAACAAGCATCTTCATCTTCCTTTTCCCAATCTCTCCATATGTTGGAAAACGGACGCCTCATCCTTACCGCTTCCTGCCTAGCCGCTGCCGCATCGGAATCCATATTTTCACTGCCCCTTCCTTCCAGCAGAAGTTAGTGTCGACTCGCAAGCAAAGACGCACGTTAATTGAAAGTTGCACCAAAGTAAGCCTTGTCTAATCGATTAGGCTGTCACGTACACGAAATTATTTTTATGTCAAAATAAATTTTTTTTTGTTCTTTTGGCAATCTTGTGTCATAATAATTATTGTAGCCTATGATGGAGCATATGACAGGGCTCATCGGTATGGCATTTTGCATTGTATTGATATTGTTTCCGATCACTTAACTAATAACTACTATTGTTTGGCTCCAAAACCAGTTTGGGTAGCAAATAGTCTCTTTTGAGTGCGCGAGCGTACCAACACCTTGTGGTGTAGTCGTCGGGGCGTCCCTTGACCTGACTTCTTCTCAAACGCTGTGGACGAGGAGAGCACCAACCTCGTCACCAGGTTCTTTTATATGCCTTTCGAAAAAGGACTTTCGCCTTACGGATAAGGACTTGTGGTGTGATCTCTTGCGTCACCGAGTCGATTCTTAACGTTGTAGGTTAAGCAGAGCAAATGAGCAATCACTAGGAAGTAGGAGAAAGCACCAGTTTTCTAAAGCATGACTTTAGCTTCGTTGGGTTGCAAGGGCGTTACCCTTGCTTCGCTGGTTTTAACTAGGTTGAAGGTAGGTTGCTCTTGAGAGACTTTGATAATCTTTGCAATTAGTTAATTGAAGAGTTGTGTCTTATTGTCCCTTGAAACCTAATATTTATACCTAGGGTTTCGACTGTTCCTTGCCATAGAAGGATTATTGATTGAAGATTCCTAATTGGTTTTTGCTACTTGAATCCTATAAAGGCTTTTTTTCCTTATGGACTTCGGAATGGGCGAAACTGTAACCCAAACCCAAGTAGGCTCATTTTTGGGTCACAGGAATCTACCCGCTATGCTCAATCCTCTTAGAGGATATCACCAAAATTACTTCTGGGCTCAAACAACTATACATGTATAAGTGTATAACCAACTACGATGTTTCATCCCAAAGGACATTGGTATATTTGGATGAAGAAATGTTCTCATATTTGGTTGATTTTGTTATGAAAATAATATTTTCAAGTATAATATAGGAAATTCCGAAATTCTTATTTTGGACATCAACAAAAAATTAACAATTCCAACATGGTGGATGCTAATCCTCCTAGAATTTGTCTCCTATGTAGCTCTGTATGAAACAATTGCAATTACAACAACAAAAAAAAAAAAAAAACAGAGTTGCATAATAGAATTTTTTGTTTGTGCTTTGCTCTTGATAATGTACCAGTACCTATGCATTCGGCCAATTTCATCCTACAGGAACCCAGTAAGCGTCCATCTGCAGATCATCACATGCACTTGCACTTACCGTCCGTCTTTATTCTTCATGGGACAATGGACGTGTATTCAGAAAAACTAGGCTTAATTAGCAATGGTGGAAATCAAGAACAACTCAGGTACATAACACATTAGCACCTTCAACGCACATCATAATCAGAATTGGACATTGTATTTATCGATACATTTTCTGAAACTTTTCCAACCGTACCAGTTCTGACCCCTCTTCTCTCCCTACAGAATGCAGGCTTTGTAGGTGTAGGTAGTGACATGTTTTCACTTGTTAACATGGAAATGACTTCTAACATAGTAGGCCGATCGGCTCCATTCTCCTCCACGCATAGTAGACCAACATGAATGCATCTCAAAAATTGATCCTCATGAAATGAATCACCTAGTGTTGGATCCTTGAATGCTAACTCTGCACCTTCATTCCATAACTCCCATGCCTGCAGATCAAGCAAGAACAATATGTGATCATCAGGCTATTAAAACAGTGTATTTGGAATTATTTTGGATAAGTGAAATTTGGTTAATGCACATACATATCCTACTGTATTGACCACGCGTTCGTCATCGTAGAAGCTCGTGTTTCTCCTACCACTAATGATTTCAAGCACCAACACTCCAAAACTATACACATCAGATTTTACGGAAAAAATTCCTCCCATAGCATACTCTGGAGATATGTAACCACTGTGGACAACATCAAAAAGAAAAAGTTCTTAGTCGTAAACTATGAGAATGCAAGTGAATAATGGTTACCAACCAAAAGTATACTAGCCACAAAAAGAACAAAAGTACTGTTCACTTACTAGGTCCCAACAATCCTCTTAGTCTTAGTATTTGCTTCCCGTTCATTATGGGTGAAGATCCTTGCCATACCAAAATCAGAAATCTTGGGATTCATATTTTCATCAAGTAGAATGTTACTAGGTTTCAAATCTCTATGAATTACTTGCATTCTTGAGTACTTGTGCAAGTAAAGCAATCCTTGAGCGATTCCTTCGATTATACTGAAACGAGTCGTCCAATCTAGAAACAGAGCTCTGGTTGAATCTGTTCGAACATATACAGTTAAGCTGGGCAATGCAAATATTTATATTGTTGTGTAATTACTATTTAGCTAGTTAGGGAAAATGAAATGAATAACTAATCTTAAGTCAAGATTTTGCATACCAAATAAATAGTAATCCAAACTTCTGTTTGGCATGTACTCATATATTAACATCCTCTCATCTCCATGAATGCAAAATCCAAAAAGTAGAGCAAGATTTGTATGTTGGAGTTCATATATGAGTCTCAGTTCATTTTTAAACTCCACTGTTCCCTGTCGTGAACGTTCTGAAAGCCTCTTCACAGCTATTTCTTGTCCTGTCACCAATTTTCCCTGAATCAATAATCTATAATATGTCACACCATGATCAATAAGAAACACTGTCATACTATTCAGCTATTAACATTCATAGAGAATTAATTTCGTTATTCAAGTACCTTATAAACAGGACCAAAGCCCCCTTGTCCGAGCTTGTTTTCCTCAGAGAAGTTGCATGTGGCATTCATTAAAGACGCATAGCTAAATACACTTAAATCTTGTTGTTCCATCTTTCCATCATTTTGAACTCCGTTCACATCAGTAGGTCTATTAGATTTCATTAGGTTCAGCAACTCATTCTGAATCTTTCTCCTGTTCTCAGCTATTTAGATCATTAATGAAATAAAAATCAAGATGTCAATTTTTAGCGACCACGATTGTCAAACATGTGAAATTCAAGCACCCAATGCATAAGAAAAATACCTGAAATTAAAAATTTTCTTCTTTTCAGTAGATAACAGATAATGCAAAACATCATTACCAGTACAGCAAACGCAATACCAGTGCCAATCCATCTCCACTCATGTACTGCATAGTATACATATAAGCTATTTAGTTATAATCAAAATACAA
Source organism: Rosa x damascena (assembly GCA_001662545.1). NCBI lineage: Eukaryota > Viridiplantae > Streptophyta > Magnoliopsida > Rosales > Rosaceae > Rosa > Rosa x damascena. The sequence goes on along the minus strand of LYNE01001371.1, from coordinate 17,720 downwards.
GCACTTAGTTTGACTATCCCTAAAGTACTACAAATGTTTTCAGACAGAACATTCCGGAATGCCATAGATATGTAATATCACATATATACTAGACTGTCAATCTAGATCATATCATGAGGTGAATTCTTGTTTTAATGAAATGGTGTACTAGATATTTGACATGTGAACATTACCCTCTTGTCTCAATCCTCCGAATTTACTTTCTTACACTTAATTAGGATCATTCAATTACTAAATTTTGTCATCTGTCCATGTACAACCTGTGGAACAATGTTATATCCGTATGAAATTGATAACTACTTGCTAACAGTTTCTGAGAGCTCAAAAGATTAATAGACTTACCTTTGATATTGGGAGTCGACTTTGTTGTATATACAAAAACCCGTGAATCGTCATCAGTGATCTCTTCGATGAACTCCCAGTTTCCACTCCAGTACTGGCATCCAGTCAGATTATTAAGCAGAAAGTTGAATCCAAGGCAGCCACAAGTGTTCCAACAAGTAGTCATACAATCACTATATCCCAGAGTCGTATTTGAATCACTCGTATATATTGAATTAGAGCTGGTCATTTCTCGGAAGTAACCAATTTTTAGCACAAATTTATCACCCACAAGTCTGCAACTTGGCTGCTCCCATCTCGCGCACCCTCCATCACTGTTATAGCCGTAACAGTAATCTGCTCGCGCAATATCAATCTTTTCATCGAAGTCATGTAGTCGCCCCATGGCGTTCAGCACCCATTGTGATGCATCACTTTGATCACCAACATAAGTATAAGTAAAGTAGTCTTCATTCTCATTCGAAACAATGCTAAAATTGTACCTCAACTTCTTGGAATCATCATCAGGTAATACAAACTTGAATCTTCCATTGCTAAAGACACCACTACTCCAACAAACCTTCCCTCGTTCCCTGATCTTCAACTGGTGCTCACCGGGGTCCCAATCGAGAGTGAAAGCCCCCGGTTCTACACTGTACAGACCAGTCCACGATGAAAGTGACCAAGTGTGACCATTTTTATAATCAACACCTAACTTCATACCTGGCAATAGGGTGTCTCCGGGATGATCAAAACTTTGCCACAAAACCCTCTTCGTTGATCCGTCGGAGTTCACTTGTTGTAGAATGAAATTGCCAGAATCCAAAAGGGTAGCAACAATATTGGAATTATTGGTAGTACTTCCTGAAGCAGAGTAAATAAGCAGAGGATCACCACCACCTTGGGTAATTTTGAAGGTGTTGTTCTTATCCAAAGTAAGAACTCCTGTTGGGTATAGAATAGGTGTTTTTCGGTTGGCAATCCATGCATAATTTATAGAATTTCCAGTATTGGTGTGGGAGATTGCTAGATAGCTGGATTTCGACATTCCATTTTGGAAGAACCCCAAACTGAACTTACCTGTTTCAGAAACTAAGGAGCTCGAGGAATTGAGCGTATCACCTGGTTTCAGTGTATCTCTTCTTGCAGTAAGAGATCTCCACAAGCATGAAAAGAAGAGTAAGCAAATTAACGCCAGGCGGCTACTACTAGCCATGAATGGTCACAAATGCACCTACTTTCTCCAAATGATGAAAACATGAGCTGAAATAGAATCTTTCACAACTCACTTATGATTCTTGTCTGTATCCGAAAAAAGGTAATTTCTTGTCAAAGAGAACATGCTATACTTTTCAGACTTCCATTAATAGTAGATTTTTATATTGATTGAGTGGAAGTTGGCCACCGACCATTGGCCATGAAATATCTAATAATTTATAGTCTGTGATAAAATCGTTGTATGGTACCAGAATTTCGGTAGTATCACAATATACATTTTTGGTATCAATAAATTTTTAGGGAGTCTAGTCAATTGACGAGTTGTGATTTTAGAATGGGGTGGTAAAAAAAAAAAAATTTAGATCAAATAAATAACTAGTCTATTATGAGTCGAACTCGAAACTTTCGACTTACAAATGAGATATTTATACTAATAGACCAAATGGTACTAGGCAAAAAAAAAAAAAATTAATAAAAGTTTACTTTTTGTTTTTAAATTTTACTAGTAACCTATTTTATTCATTTCTTACTAAATCACATCATAAATTAAATACATATCAAATAATCAAATAGCTAATTGATCTAAAAAAAAATCAACATTATAACATTTGATAGAAATTTAATAACAAAAGTCTACGAGTAGAGAACATACCTACCCAAATTGTACCTGTGCACTTGACTAGAAGCAAAATTCGATAACAAAAGTATAGTTATTGAATTTGTGTCATGATTCTCAGCCAACTCTTTTTTCAATGTGGAAAATCATGTTATGAGCCAAAAGTCATTCTTCATCTTATTGCGCAATGTTGTTTTGATATGTTTCATGGCTGAAAGTGTTATTTCTGCAGTTGCTGTAGAAACTAGCAAAGTCAAAACAAGATGAATTAAACTGATCAATCATTTGATATCTCTATGATCTTTTTGTTTTAAAACATCCTCAATATAACTTGGAAAAAGTAGTCACATTCTTTAGCACATCCTTATGAGGTACATCAGACTCATAAATAATCAACTTACTTCTCAAAAGGAAATAACATATATATGAGCAAAAAAAAAGAAAAGAAATAACATATAGACTAAGTTTAGAAATTTGGGGTTAGCTCAGTGGTTAGAGCGCCCATTACCTAAGATCGAGGTGATGGGTTCGAGTCACCATGGGGGTAGAAGTGAAATCATTTGATCCTCTTTAAAAAAAGAAAAAAAGTTTAGAAATTTGGGGTGGGCTCTTTTTTAATATTTAATTTTTAAACTAAAATTAAGATACAAATTATTTTTTTTTTTTTTCAAAATTTGGAGTGAGCAGTACCCAACCAAAACCTGTGTGTAGCTACATCCTTGAGTCTAGTAGTACTTGTATTATCCATTAGTTAGCCATTTTAGTACTTTCATTGAAGTAGGGATAAAATTATGAAAAATGTGCTGTTTTTTTTTTACAATTTTTTATTTTTTTGGTAATTTTTTTTTTAAATTATTGAACTAAATTAAATTGGGTTATAAATAGAAAGAGCAAGAATTAAATTTTAGTGAATATTTAGATTTACCTATCACCTCCATTGATTAATGATATTAGTTATTCGAGAAAAAAATTATGGGAAAATGATCATTTATCCAATTTCAGCTTAAAAATTGCCCACTTGCTCCACCAACTGTTTTTTAACCCCATTTACCCAAAACACTCTAAGGGATTATTTCCCTAATACCCAATTAATTCTTTTTTATTCTTTTTTGGGACTTTTTTGCCCTCTCCTTCTTTTTCACTTAGAGGGAGAAGTCATCCTCCACCTTGCCGGCCTCCGGTGACCAGTGGCCTGGTGCCGACTCCTGTGACCGAAATCCGGCTACCGATGACAGGAATCCGGCAACCGGTCACCGGAATGGGGAATCCTGCTACCGGACTGGTGTCCGGATTCCGGCGTCTGAATTTATTGCCCCCTAATAATACCTAGTAACCATATTATTGCCCCCAGTAATCATATTATTGTCCCACAATACTTTTATTGTCCCGTAATAATATCTAGTAACCATATTATTGCCCCCCAGTAATCATATTATTGCCCCGCAATACTCATATTTTGCCTCCCAATAATCATATTATTGCCTCCCAAATTCATATTATTTTTCGTCCAGTGAATTGTATAAACTCCCAAAACCAAAATGAATACACTACAAGACACAATTGATCATATTATTGCCCCTCAATAATTATATTATTGCCTCCTAATAATCCTATTATTGCCTCAATAATCATATTATTACCCTCCAATAATCATATTATTGCTCTCAAGTGAGC
>LYNE01001370.1:52029-71791 GCA_001662545.1 Rosa x damascena | reverse complement strand
AAAAACAAAAAAAAAAGGGCCAAGAATCAAGTTGACTATGGTTAGGGAGTGAAATGGGGAAAATGCTCTCTCTGATAGGTGCCTTCTAGGTTTCTCTATGGCTCCTCGATACTCTGGTCTTGGGGTGTTGCCTTCTACGGTTGCAGTTGGTGGTGCACTGGTGCTGATGATTGCGGAGATACGGTGGATGGCGGCAGTGTGCTGGCGTTGGGTTTTGCTCCCAGTAGTGCTGCCCATCGCGGTGGAGGCTGCCGGCATGCTTCAGGCTGAACTCTATGGAGCTTGGGCCCCTACCAGCTGGGCTAGAGGGCTTCTCATTGTTGGGTCTTGGCCTCCATATGGATTGGGCTCGTTTGGGCTCACAAATTTTTTCGGGTTTCAATTTTTATTTTTAAGCTCCCATTCTTTTTCACGAAAGAATAATGGCCCTATCTTTTCTTTTTTGAGTGAGCAAGATCCATAAGAAACTACTACTACTAGCGTCGTAGATATTTTCATTTGATTTCGGGGTTTTAATAATTTCTTATTTTTGCACTTCACTAAAAAAAGTGGGTGTTTGGGATTTGTTGAGTAGTATATACTTATGTGACGAGTAAGGTTCTTCGATTTGTTCGGAAAAGAAACGAGAGACAAGAAAAGATCTTTGATTACGATTAAAAATTAAAAAGCAACAATCTGAAAGAGCAAAAGATAAATTCGTTGGTCATTTTTTGGTGTGCTAGTATAATGTGCTCTGTATTGACTTCTTTTGATGGCTGTATAGACAAACTATTAGTATACTGCTCGCTAAAGATAAATGATCGACATTTTCAACTAAAATGATTCAAAATTTCCGTCATTTTCTAAATTCTGTATCCAAACACAAAAAATTGCAATTTCTAAGAAAATCACAATACCGCATCCAAACACCTCAAGGAATATATCTATAAGTACCAGCTGCCTCACCTTCTTCCATATAATCAAGGTCGATGAGGGCTTTAACACGACTCTCAATTGCCTCGATTTCTGCCTGCATTTTTCATACCCAACTAAAACAAATTAGTAACTTTATTTACAAGAATATCAATAGCCGAGGAAACCAAGTGAAAAAATACCACTATTTATTTACCTTAAGTCCATAAGATTGCCACAACTGCTCAACACACGTCATGATTAACTGATTACACTCCAAGACTCTGCAAGATTTCATCACTCGCAATATTGCACAATCGATTTGATACTTCTTGTCATCACCAAAGCTAGTGACTCTAGCCTTTTCCACAATATCACGAGGGGGAGGAATCTAAAGACAAAAAAGTTGCTATTAGTATTCAACTCTAAAACCAAAAATGAAGTGAGAAAAGTTAATTAAGAGAAAAGTCAACCTGAATCTTCGTCCTGCTAGATGTGAATCTTCTTTTCCTCTTAATTCTGAAATTCTTGTTAACTTGAAACCCGCCGTCTGAACTCGGAGTAAGTATTTCATAGTCACTACTTGACAATGATATAATCAACTCAACTAACAAATCCCCTGTCAAGTTCAACTGAGCCGATATCTCAGAATAACTCAACCTGTCTGTGTGATTGAAAAGCAACAGCACTGCAGCCTGTTCAACAAGCACAATTATCAGCTGAGGCCAATGTGGATCTTTTAAAAAAGTAATCATATAATTATTTATCTACTTATTCGATTGCATCAAAAATTTAAATAATACCAATGGCTTAAAATAAAGGAAACGAAGGAGTCAAATTGAAACAATCTCTTCTCCTAGCTTAATCTATTTTCTCCTCCCTTTGCTCTCTAGTCCCTAATTTCTCTGACACTCCAGCAGCTAAATACCTCCTCTTAGTTCTAAAATTATTTATTTCTGAAATAAAATCCTAGCCCACCCTTGCTTTGTTCTGCACCAATTAGATCTTATCGTGCAACTTCAATTGCTAGATTTAGCTTTCTATTTAGAGAACCCGCACTTGAATACGAACATGAATAGTTGAATCATATAAGCAAGCCATTTCAAGCTTCTCCCGATTGATTATCTTTTTCTCTTAAGCTTCTCTCAATTAAATAAATCTACTTTCACAAAAGACACACGACTCTTTTTTCTTATTTATATTTCCATCAGCCAGAAGTTTTGGATAAAGAACAAAGCAAAAGAATGCAAGAACTTACCTGACAAGGAGAGAGAACAAATTCAAAACTTTGCGCTTCATAGTAGCCAATAACATTGCAAGTGCCCAATGAGTAATTCCACACAAGTTTCCTGTTCTTCTTCTTAGTATTGTAGAATTCCTCAAACACTTTGACACACTTCACCTAATGTTATGCAAATTCAACAAGAATTAGTAGAGGATCAACTTGTACATTTTTCCAGCAAATCTATATACAACAATGAAGTTGACATCTTAACAAATTATATATAGAATTACCATCTCTTCGGGAAGTCTAAGTTGATCAACAGGACGCTTATATGGCCAACAATCAGGTGTAAGAACTTTAACTTTAAGTTTCATGCCAAGATGTACATTTGGATCCTCAAGAAGAAATTGTTCAAAGCTGGTCTGAAACTCCTTTGATAAGTTCATATCCTTCACCTGAAAAAACAAGCATTGACCAAAGTATTTCATTGATATATAACGCCGAAATTGACCAGAAAAGAAGTTATAATCCAGAAAGACCCACAGAGCAGGAAGTCAACTCACCATTAGCTCCATGTTAAAAGTTAATCCTCCACGGCAAACTTTTGACATCTTTTCTATAATACGAATTTCAGAACCCAAGTCTCTTTGGTCAGAGAGAAGCCGTTTGGCAAGCCCCTGCCTGTAACAAAAAATATCAATTCATACATATAAGCTACAGAAGCTTCTGACAGAAGTTACAACTTAGTTAAACTTGGCTACAGAGTGAAAGATAAAATAATAATTACATACTCGTAGAGTTGTGAGAAATGGAATTTGTTCGGAATACAAGCAACCAGTTTCATAATCTGCAGAAGATATTAATGATCCTTGGAATTAATAAACAAAACAAACACAACTCAACAACTCTATATATAATAACAAAAAATTAAATTCAAATGTGCAGAAATATTAACAGAATACCTTGTCCTCGCATTCATCACTCCCCTCCATTTCGAGATGTTGAACAAGTAATTCAGTAATTGACCCAATAATTTTCCAAAGTGCCCCAAAGCCATCATCAATAGCCTGTTACACAACAGATATAGAGATATAGAGATAGTTCACAGAGTGTAGATAAAATCTAAGTGACCAGTGGGCTACAATACTGACCTCGTGAAACTTCGGGTTGACAAAGACATGATCGACATATATCTCGCACTCATCATACAGTTGAATTAATTTTTGAACAAGAACCTGATGACCACAAACTAATTCAATCATATACTCCAATTATATTTCAAACTCACTGATAAAAATTTCAGCAGTTCCTGTGAACGTTCATGAAAAAAAAAACCAGGCTGTAGAAATACATGAATCTACTGTAAAAAGGTTTCAGTATCCACACAATCAAACATCATTAATATAAAAATAAAATAAAATAAAATAAATTCATCAGAAAAAGTAAAACAACATAGACAACACAGTACTAAGCCACGACATTAGTGGTTGAAGGCTCAAACGTACAATCAAACATACATTCCAAAGATGACACAAACAATCATCTCTTTACTGATTAACATAAAAACTCTACAAACTCTATATACCAGTACACATACAACTGTTTAAATTTAAAGACTGAATTTAATTTTAAAATCACTGCTAACAAAGCATGACAACAATATTTAAATTTAGCTTGGCATAAACAGAACGCAATACTAAACCTGTTTAGTGGCAGCATCTTTCGCCTGCTGGACCAACAAAAGACCTCCAGCAGCAACATGCTGCACCCCATTGGAAACTATTAAGTACTGTAGAAGTACAGAAAAATAAACAAAGGAGAGAACTGAAGGAGGAGCAGAAACTCACCACTTTAAATGAATTGATAAAAAAACGACAGTGCTTTGGGTATTTCATGAAAATGTCCATATATTGTTATCATATCATCCACCTTCGCATATAAACAAGAACAGTTAGTGCATTGAATTACAATTTCATAAACTGCAAAAGAACAAAATACCTTATTATCTCTCAGCAAAGCCGCACATCCATCATGCTCATTACCAAGCAGTTTAGTTGCATGAACCGCGAGCAATTCATGTTTCACTTTCTACAGGAGAAGCATGCAACTATAAATAACATGAACTAAACAATATAATCCGTACACACATTTCGTAAATGTATTTGCGACCAAAATTTCATAATGTGATGCAGCACAACCTAGGGGTATTGTGTTTAAAGTCCTAGAAGGGTGAAGTTAGATTTATGATTTGTGCGGGAATGGTTCTGGTGAGATATAAGGGTGGCGTTCATGGTGTGGCACTCACAGACCAATATGTGATTTGGCTTTCAATAATTTGCGGAGGAATGCATGGGTTTTGGTCCTTGGCAGTCGATTTAGACTACTGACTAAAACAGCTACAATATACACACATATACAGAGGCGGAACTAGAATTTGAAGCTCGGGGGGGGATCGAGAAATAAAATTCATGCATACAAAGTTTTATGGGTGAAATTAATATTTTTTATTTACAAAGATCTAATTTTCAACTCAACGATTTTAAATTTTTTATAAATGAACTCAATATCAATAATAGTAAAGAACAAAATTATCACAAATATGACAAACTTAATACTTGATAATGATTCCACAAAGAACTGAGTAATGAATTATGTTTGGTTTAATAACAATCAAACTTCATTGCAAGATCAAATTCAACAAAGGAAGTAACTTTGGTTTCTTAAAATATTTATTTTATTTCAGTTTGGAAGGAGACCGGGGGGGGGGGGGAGGTGTTTCCTGACCCCGTCGGGTCTTGAAGTAGGTCCGCCACTGCACATATACTATATCTTTTTTTCAAAAATACACATGTAAGATCTAACTAACCTCCACCAGCTTATGCTTCAGTCCAACCGTACGCATGTAACAAGAAAAATTATTCCTCTCCCTTCTCAAGCATTCTTCTGCCTTTACAAATACACAAGAAGTTTTCTCAAAATCCAAATCGATAAGAATGATTGAAATGATAAACCTGCCTTAGCAATGTAAGAATCCTCAAAAATACAATTTGAAGGATAAACCTGCCTTGGTAGTGTAAACTAAACACGAGTCCTCTGATATCCATCTTGATGCTTTATGAGAATAGTATTCAGCAGTTTTTTGTAGCAAATACGTCTCAAGGTCCCCAATATAACCCATTTTGTCAATTACATCCATCACATTATTTACTAATGCTCTATCAATAGCCTCTCCTTCACGTTCTCTATCAATCTGTAAAAGAAGCGATTATATCACATGGTGGTAACAGGAGATAGATCACCGAACTTAACCAAGTAATGAACTTACAAGAGCAGCCACAGCATCTCCGACTTTGTTAGGCTTTGCCACAATAAATGCCTGAGATTACAAATTAAATACATGTCAGATAGTTAAAAGTGACCTTGTAGAGGTGACAAATATTTCTACGTTAAGAAAGAATCTCTACTTTAACTAACCTGATCCCGAAAGCAATTATTTCCAATTTTAACTAGATCAGGAAAGAATCTCTCCATAACGAAGCAGCGGTGAAGATAGTGAAAGACTCCTGACATCCTCTTAACTAAAAGTTCATACTTTTGCCAACATGTGATAAATTCCCGCAGCATACACTCACCATCCGTGGTGAGAGAATTTTTTAGAGCAGGCAACCCCTAAGAGACAAGACCAGAAACCAATAAAAATAAATAAATAAAAAATAAAAAGGAACAATTATATTCAAGCTATCATACTGTTCCAAAGTTACTTACCACCTTGTTGATGTATTCCTCAAATGCGCCCATATACATTACATAAAGTCGTCGACGATTGTCAACAGGAGCCATATTTCTACACATGTTATACACAATTCTGTTCATGCAATTAAGGAAACATCTTAGCACACAACTGCCTTGCAGATAACCATGATGGGGCAACTAAACGAAAAAACACATTCAATAGGAATTCACCAGATTTTAATGGTAGTTTTATGATGATGGTTATATTGTTATCACAATACAATATGCTGATCAAGCTACAAACAGCAAAGTTAAACAGCAGTTAAAATCCCTAAACCCTCAATATAATTAAAGGTTCCCTGAAATTCATTCTTCCTTGCCACCTTACCATTGCTGACTATAGATATAGATGGGAGAGGTTAATTAAACAGTTGCAGGTTCTAGCCAGCTAGCAATGGAACAAAAAAATAAAAACTGAAAAAGATCAACTTCCACTTGCATATGCAAAGGGACATAGTACATGCCAAGCCATAATTAATAATGACCAGATTAAGGATACGTGTAGAGCTGCATGTGAAGTTGTGGATCCCACTGTCCATCTAGCGAATCTACAGAATCAAACATACTGCGGATTCCAGAAATCAGATCCTCCAATCTTGGATCACTTGGTCCTGAAACTGAAGCAATATCTAGTTTAAGATATATTTTGTGCAAAGACGTTTTATATGTCATTCAGAGGATGATGATTCACATATTTTACCTTCCATGGGATTCCCAGATATGGGAATCAAATCCAGGGGAATCATGTGACCCTAAAAATCAAAGACAATCACCAAGTCATCACTTAGAAAACCGAATAAGTGTAATTATAATGCAGAAACCATACCTCTGGAATTCGGAACATATCCACTGGAATATCGGGAAGAAGAAATGGTGGACATAAGGCAGCTCCCTCCATTGATAACAAATAATGCTGAGTACTTTGATATAAATCAAAACCATCACACTCGGCCTCAGGGCAGTTCACCCCAAACTTCCATAGTCTCTTTAATCGATCAGCAGAAATATGAACCATCCTCGTTTCTTCATCAATAAAATGGTGGCAACGAACATCAATATCCAAAAAGTTGATTACCCATGCACAGTGACACTGGTAGTGATAGAAGCGCCCACAACAATATTGTCTAGATACAGTGTGGGAAGGAAGCATGGGTTCATGGCATAGAGGGCATCTTCCAGGGTTAACAAAACCAGTCAAGTCATAATCCTCTAATGCAAAAAATGGATTGAAAACATCAGTGAGCTCCTCATCAACATAATTAGCATCAAAGGCCGCTGCTAAAGCAAGTCGATCCCAATCCAGAAAATCAGAAACTTCATCCATGCTAATTCTGAAAGCATCACAACAAATAACAAACAAGTAAACAATGATATACACAAGACTGAATTGAAATAAAAAGTTTGTAGTATCAAGATCTTCCACAGCTTATATTCAATGAAGAAAACAGGATATCATCACAGTAAGGTTAAGAAGCTAAAAAGTAGTTGGCAAAGCATTGGTAAATGTGGAGCTTCTTTATCCAAGCATCATCAGTTGGCTGTCTAAGAAAATTCTTGTCTATGGACATACATTTTGACTAGTTCATGCAAATCCATGAGAATGTGTCACTATTGATACACTGAGATCAAACTAGAGCACTTTGCTCTTACGATGGACCGACAGAATACCAACTCAATACATGTGCATCCACTCCCTTAAGCTACATTAGTACTCTATACACATTGTTTCCAGTTCATTTCAGCAAGAACCCTAATAATGACCCTAAACACAAGTCCCATAGCAGGGTAGGGAATTAGAAAAAGGACTATCTACCACTACCAGGCAAGTCTATTTGATGCTTCAACTCAGCAAATCCCTAGTAATATACAGAGTATGTAACGCAATTTAGAAGCCAAGAAACGAAAGAAAGAGACCGTGAATCAAACCTGAACTTAGCAAGGCGTCTTCTGGCGTTGGAATTCTGAGAAGCAAATCACTGACTACGGCAAAATCAAAACCCTAAACCTTTAGCTCTTCTCGTTCTTCTGGCGTTGGAAAATTGAGAAACACCATCGCTATCTCCAGCAAAAAAAGGAAGGCTCAACCTTACGTGATGTGCGTGTTCTCACTTCTCTCAGTAGGCCAATCCAAAAACGTCGAAATGTTGTACTCTAGAAGCGTCTAGGACAATTTTCCCACTTCGCGTTTACTGGATTTCTACAAAGAACCGAGGAAATTACTTTAAACTCAGTTACTTTTACCCGCTTGCTTACTGATTCAAACCGATACCTTGGGACTCCGCTGACACAACCGTACAACTAAATGAACCGGCGGCATCGCATATTAGACCGGGAACTCGGTGGCTTGGTCCAAGATCGGACCCATAACGTTGAGGGTAACAAAGGCCGCGGCCAACGAGTCCAAAACAACTCGAAGTGGTACATCTCATCCCAACCGCGGTAGAGGGCATCTTCATCCCTTGATAAACCCACCGGATACAATGATTCCAACTCCACCGCTTAATCAATCCAGCAGACACAAAATCCAATCCAACAAAGGTGCTATGGCGTTCCGTCGCAATCCAGCAGCCCATCTTCATCTCTTATGATAAATAAATCAAACACAACAGACGAAAAGATTCAACCAAGAAAATATGAGAGAGGTTCAGGGATTGTGAATCGAGGGTTTGTGTATTTAGAGTTCAAATCTGTACCAGTGGTTTGGTTTAGAAAGAAGCAAATGCCAGCGGTCAGGATGAAACGTATGTATCTACAACTGTGTGGAAGTTTGTCTGGTCATATCACTAGTTTGGTCCATCAGGCCCATGTTAGTAAGCCCAAATAATTTTCATACTAGAAATGTCGTGTTATCAAATAACAATTGGTATTAACAAATAATCAGAGTGGGAAGTTAGGTTTGTCATTCAGCATAACATTGATGGTTACGAAGATTTCCGTCAGATTTGCGGCAGCGTTGGTTAATTCCAACAAACGGCCGGGCTCTGCCTATTACTAGTGCTAAGCATGCTGCCTTTATGGAGCTGGTGATATATCGGAAAAGATCTAAGGCTGTGGTTCCAGCTCGGCTTCAACTCCTTCGATCTAAAGTTTGAACCTGACCTGAATTTGCCTCATTAGAATGGGAAGCTCTTGGTCTCGCCGGAGAAGAAACGCAAGGTTTGGCACCCAGTATGCTCTAAGAACAAGCCAAAGATGAAGGATGTGCGTCTTTAGAAGTTGGAAGCTGAAAGTTGCTGCCTTGGACCGAGTCCAAGAAAGCCAATAACAAGAGGTTCAAAACTACTAAGCCTGAGATGGCTATGGTAGAGGTGTATGTAGCAGACCCTCAAGATGGTGTGGAGGAGACTTCAATGGATTCTGCCAATTGTGCTCCTAGCGAAGTAGGAAGGTCGCGTTTTTTTTTGAATAAGTTATGTTATTAGAGCATAATTCATATATGTGTGTGCGCGCACGCGCACGCGCGCCCTAAAACATGGAAATCACTTGTTATAAAGTCCAATTTAGTGGTGAATAATCCAATTCTATGTTTTCCATGTTTTGTATAAAATTTTGACAAGAAGAGAGAAAAAAAATGAAATGCAGGCAAAATTTCCATGCACCAACACTTTTGGCGGCACAAAGTGGCCAGTGGCGGAGCCAGGAATTGAAGTTTACTGGGGCACAAAAAAATAATAATATAAAAATATACAAAATTTTTCAATATAATTTCTATCTATTACAATGGTAATTATCCTTGACGAGATTTTATATTTTGAAATCGTTGCATGATAGTCTCATCATCTATACTAGTACAAATATTTTTCTCGTATGGAATTAATAAGGATACATATCACAGTAGCAATTGATCGGAGCAGCGATGGAAGCATTCCTTCTGGGAAAGTCTATTCATTTATCTTGAATTTATTTTCTATTTATCACTTTAGTTTTATTTTATTAGAAAAGATAAACAAATAATGAATCCACAAAGGCAAAAACTCTATGTAATCAATGATGTGGCACATGTCACATCATTTGGTAATTAATTTTGGTATAATTTTTTGGGATTTCAATTCCATTTGTGAATGTGGTAAATTAGGCACTCGATTATGAACATTAGTGAATTAATAAGGGGTATTTGGTTCGAAAAGCACCGCGTGATTTATGAACCTGGTGTTGGTGATTGAAGCATCTCAATCTCAATAACGTCCTTTTCCGAGTAAAACAAAGCACCCGCATACAAATATTACTAATTAATCATTTTCAGTACATATCTCTGTCAAGCAAGAAAGTGGACAAGGATCAATCTTGGTACCCCAGCTCCCTTTTCCTAGAACACAAAATTGAGACTTGAATACAATTCTAGTAAACAACATTTAAGGCATAGCTTGGATATTCATTACTCACGAACACGATCTTCTCCGTTTGTTTGGAATCAACGAAGTTGAAAGATTTACATTAGGCTCATGATGGGGAGTATGTTCATGAACAATTGGCTCCCGATCAACAAGCGAAACAAGGTTTTCGAAATAGATCTCAACGAAGCCAACTTCAGTAATTCCACGAATTGATAGGTCCAACAAGTCTTCTTTTTTAAACTCGTACAACAGTAAATCTCCATCACTCACCACTAAATCATGAGATTTCCTCCAAAAACAAAAACCTAATGAGTGGCAATATGACACCACCACTGTTGCTTTAGTCCAAGACTCCCTCACTCCATATTCCATCATAACCCAAATCCCACGAGAAGAAAATCCTCTATTGTCACGAACTGTTGTTATAAATAGCTTATCTTCTCTAAAAACCCCTAATTGCACCAACGGATTGTCACTGGAATAGAAACACCCAACTGGCAGTTGAATCTCTCGGACCTTCTCCTCTTCCAAAAGGAAACATACGATGACTAATGACTCACCTCCGACTTTATACATCAACCAATGAAGACCTCCATTCAGCAAAATCCCATTGAAATTTGTAGGCGGATCATGAGAATATTCAGGTATACGGTAGGGAAATTGCCTCTCAATCACTCGCCATGAACCGTCTTTCAATGTATAGACACTAAATTGAACTACAAGATCACCATTCTGCCAACAGATCTGCCCATTGACCACCTTGTAATCATTAATGGAGTAATCAAATCCAAACCCATACAAGTTATTTGGAAAAGCGTCGTACTCCCCTTGCAGTCTTGGTGGTGTAGGAAGTTTCTTGGATTCCCTGGTTGCGGGGTTAACCAAATAACTTTTTCCACGTAATCGGAAAAACAACAAGCCATTGCAGTGAAACATCCCTTCAACATTAATCGCTCCCAGTTCACTAAAAACAGAATTGAGCTCAGTGGGTACTAAATCATGATCATCTTGATCATCAAGACTGAGAAGCTCATTGAGATTCAAACAGCATACATAGTCTCGTTTTTTTTTTGATTGGGACGCTTCTACAGGGGTCGTCAATATGACTCTTTGTCTTTGGCGGAACACATGCTCATTCTCATCGCTTTTGTTAAGATGCAGTTTGACAAATCTCGGATCAGAAATTAAGGAGCGCCAAGGCTTCGACACGCACCTGAAGCGGCATAGCGATTTCACTGGTAGCCATGATAGAATCTCTTGTATAATCTCGGATGGAAGGTCGCTAGGGTTAGGGTTTCCCATTATCAGAGTCTGTTCTGTGTTCCTTCAGCCCCAATCACTAATCTGATTTTGGTCTGCCCGTCTGATTTTGAGTTGTATATATAGTGGCTCTATAAATCGTCAAGAAAGTCGTATCCTTCTAGATTTTGGCCACCACATGCTTCGCAATTTTGGTATCCCATGGGAAATAGACTTTTTTGGGCTGTTTCCTTGTTTGTTTTGGGATAAGTTTTACCTAGTTTATTATCGCTTAATTTCCTAGTCGTATCCTTCTACAATTCCAATATATCACAAAGCAACAAAGAATAAATCATGCATTGGGATACTTATAGAGAGAACTTTTTTTTTTTTTTTGGCAACCAGTATTTGGGAGGGGGGAGGTAAGTCTCCCGGCCCACAGGAATATTATGATCGACAGTTGCCCTAATTATTCGAGGCAGGTCTTGGCAGGAGCCCAACTAACATATGGGCTCCGAGCCGGTTACAATTGGGAGTAGACAGACCCCGCAGTGTCCCAGAGCCCACAATACCACACTGAAGTGGTTAGGTGGCAAGATCCGCAATCAAGCCTACAAGATGACTTAGACATCCGTGAAGTTGGCACGTTTCATCAGCGTTCATATGGGCCCCGCAAGATCCCAACACTCGACAACCTACCAACAAGGGATAAATTGACAACTCTGGCGCTCGAACCTTGGATAGGGGTGCCAACCAAGGCAAGATCCTTACTTTTGCCAATCTTGCCAACCCTTGTTGGTTACTTATAGAGAGAACTGACCCATAATACGCATATCCCCTACCCCATTTTCAACAAATAGTTTTTATAGTATTTGGAAAGGGTGTTGACAATAAACTCTTTCAATTTCTGGTTTATGATGTAAAATTTGTAGGGTGTGCGGTTGCCACCTACCATTTTCTTTGTTCACCCTACAATCATTTAAATTATTGAAAAACTATATTACCTAAGTGCAAAATGACTAATACATATGCATAAATAAAGGAATAAGAACATCTCACTAATGTTGATAGCAAATGAGACTTCAGCCTGCATGCTAATTTTTATCTGGAGGTTTCTTTGGCAAGGGAACTGCTTTAAATCTAATGTAGTTTGCAATGTTCCCTTAGACTAAATAAACTCCTGATGGTACTAGGTTAGATGATTTTTGGATTGATGAAACGCCTGCTATTATTCTGGATGTTCTCTATGATGATCAATGTAATAGTTCTTAAATGCAGTTCGGGATTTCAAGTTATATGTCTCCACGATATATATTTATAATTCAATAAATGGAACCGGGCGTGAGACTAAGGCTCTCAATTACACTAGGTTCCAAACTCCTTTAAAAAAATAAAAGTAATAAATTAATTCCTCATAATTAAATAGGCTAAATTATGTCCAAACTCTTTAGAAAAAGTTATAACTTTAGTGAACATAAATTGAAAGATATAGATCTTATGATTCCTCAAATAAAGAAAATTCAAATTCACTCAACAAAAATGATAACCAGCTGCATGAATTTGATATTTAAAATTTAAATAATGATTTCACACCTCTCTCTTCATCAATTTAAGCATCCGCTCCTTTTTGCTTCTAATGATGATTTCACACCTCTCTCCATCAATTTAAGCATCTGCTCCTTTTTGCTTCTAATGATAATTTCACACCTCTCTCCATCAATTTAAGCATCCATTCTCCCATTGAGGTAACCATCACCCACACTTAGCCATTACATCTTTTTCTCTCTCTATTCTCTACACAATCCACTAGCATTTCCTCTACAAACCTCCATCACCACCACTTTCAATCCATAACCTCCATCACCACCACCACCAAATTCATCATCTTTTCCATCTACCCATTCCATTTCGTATACATAAGTTTCACCATTTGATCATCTCTACATCTCATATTCCACCATCAAGCAAGGAGAAGGAAGAAGAGTCGATCATGACTTGAGGAATCGTCATCACCATCACCATTAGCACCATGTCAATCCCTTCATGATTGAGGTCATTTACACCATCCTCAACTTGATCATCACTAGTCACTTCTCTATCCCTACTCTTTTGTTTGATGATCATAAACATGTTGGAGCTTATGAATTTGATTATGAGTGGGTAGTTAGTTTGTTGGGGCTAGGGTTGAAGGCCCTAGCCAATCTTATATGATATTGATGTAAATATTATGTTTGATGCACTTTTCATAAGCACCTTAACATACTAGCTTAAGAGTTGATTGTTAATGCTTAAACTTAATCTTGGATATGAATATTTAATTGCCATGCATGAGAAACAATTAGGGTTTGATTAACCTTAATTGGTTGAAGCATGATAGCATATCATATGTGCATGTTAGGGTTGTGAATTAAAATCACTTAGAGATAAGCATGGTTGGTTTGCATAATTTTTTCATCTTCAATGTTTATGCACTTAGGGTAATGCATTAGATACCTAAACGGATTGAAATGCATGACTTTAGTTGAGTACTACATCTGAGAATGGTTGCTTGATATCATCAAATTAAGGAGCATGTCCCTTGTCATACCCAAGAGGGATGCAATGAGAGAAATTGGCTAATTAAAATGACATCATTCACTATAGAAGCATCATTGTTTGCAAGAAAGGTTAGAGGTGAAAACCTTCCTAACTCCCATCCATTTCATTATATCTAATTTAGCTTAGCCTAGTTTATACATTCATTTAGTTATTTCCGAATCAAATCATCTCCAAAATAAAAATCAAACCACTACTCCATATTGCATATAATTACCATGAACTTTGATTCACTTTTGTGCCCTTGTTTGTTATTTGTACATTTGCATATTTATTTAGCATCTTCTAGATTTCCCTAGCTAGAGTGGGTTTTCCAATCCCTTAGATACGATATCCCCTACTCATAATCCCCTACACTATAATTTGGCTCTTATACTTAAGGGTGGCTAATTGGCTAACAAATTAAGACAGACCTTGGTCCATTATCCAAACATGGTTACTTTGGTTTTGGTGCTTATTTTAGGATATTGACATTTAGGTAGATTTAGGGTTACCTTGCATGACTCGATTCTAATGTAGCCCATGAGGGTGGGTCATGTTTATGTTGTTACTTACACTTCTATCATATTAATGGACTGACAACCCTTCTTTCAAAAAACAATTGGTAAATAGTAGTACAATACATATCAGCTGACAATTATAACGAAATAATATACCAAGACCTTAGAAGTTATGACATGCTCTCATTTTGCATATATCTAGAATGAACAATATTTAGACTTCTTTTTTCATTTTACTTTTATCTTATTGAGGATTTCGGTGGTTAATTAGAGAAGTATTTGGGATTACTCACACTGGTAGGCAGGAGGAAGCATGCTTTGTTTCAAACTATACGAGAGAGTATTTGTCACATGATCATAGGTTGGAAAGAAAAATATGCTCTCTCAGGCTGGGATGGAAATTCTACTAAAATCAGTATTTCAGGTGATCCCTTCTTATTTTATGATTGTGTTTCAAACACCTCTTTATTCTATGAGTATGTTACGAATACCCTTTATTTATGTCATGAATTATCAGGACCATTGGGAAGTTTCTGGTGGGGTTGGAGGAAAGGAAAGAGGGAGATTCGCTAGTTATGGTGGTCTTAGTGTTGGCTTTTGAGATTTTGTTGACTCCAATCATGCCTTGCTGGCTAAGCAATGCTGGAGACTACTCTGATTCCCAACTGCTGGTCTCACAGGTGTTCAAGGGTCATCACAACCCTCATTCATCTTTCTAGATGGCGCCAGTTGGCAAGTCAACTTCTTTTCCTTGGAGAAGAAAGTTACTTGTTTTTGGGCTACAATGGAGATTTGGTGATGGCAGGTCCAATCATGTCTCCTCTCCGGCTGCCACCTACTTCCATGGTGTCTGACCCAAATAAAGGACTCTGGAATTATAATTTGATCTCTAATTCATGTTGGTGCACTGAAGTAGATGTTATTTCTTCAATTTTGTTACCTTTGTATTCAATTTCTGATAAATTGCACTAGCAATATACAAAGAGAGGTATATACATTGTTCGTAATAGTTATCATGTGGCCTATGATTCCAAATTTTGAGGATAGGGTGAATTATGTGGTTCATTTATTCATGATGATCCAATTTGAAAATAGGGTGGTAATTGCATGCTCCAGGTGCAGCTTGAATTTTTCTATGGAAGGCAATACAAGGTATTCTTCCTTGCAACTATCTTTTATTTCAAAGACACCTGCATTTGTCCCCATTGTGCCTATGATGCAATACAAGGTATTCTTCCTTGCAACTATCTTTTATTTCAAAGACACCTACATTTGTCCCCATTGTGCCTATGATGTAGAATGCATCCGGAAACTCTTCTCTATGCTCTTTGAACTTGTTCCAAGGTAAAACAGGTTTGGGTGCTCACTTCTTTCAAGAAGATTGTTGGTGGTTTGAGCAATGAAATTTTTGCGGATGTGTTTCGCTTTGCTTCTACCATTTTATATGTTCTGCTCTGACGTGACACATTCCTACCCCAAGACTTATTAAACAATGAATGAGGCCTTTTTTCCCGTTTATTACGCTGATTGAATGTAAATGAAGCTGTTGGTATGCGTGTTAGCTTCATAAATCTAATAGTAGTTTTGCGTAATGAGCATGAAGCAATTCTTCTTGTAGTTTCCAAAGAAATTCTTCAGGCCATTTTAGTGTCTAGGCAACAGGGCTTTATGCAGCAGCTCTTTGTTTACAAACATTTCATCAGGCAAGCTTCAACTTTGTTCAATTAATGCTCAAAATAGATGCACAAGTAGTGGTTAATGACCTCAATGGTGATACTCCAAATTGGTCGGTGGAGGGTCTTTTACTAGAGGAGGTGATGACACTTGTCCACTTCTTCCATTTAGTTATTCATACTTATGCTGCTAGATTTAATCAGGCAGCGCATGTAGTACCTATATAGGAATGCGCTTATGCATCCTGCATTTTAAGTTTTGGTATAGGAAATGAAGAATGTTTTTCACTTCTTCCATTTAATTATTTGTACTTATATATTTGATGTAAACATCTCAATTGCTTAATTTAATGCAATTTCTTTCCTCAAAAGAGAAAATTAATTTTGTCTTTAAATATTCTACTTTTTGGGCAGTGAAATTCACACTCCTCATTTTTTAATTTACACTTCATGTTTTCTTTTTTAGTATCTTAAATTTTGTCTTTTTATAAGAGCATGCATCTTTAGTAGACTCTCTATGTTTGCTCCTTAGCTATTTTAGAAAGCATGTATAGCTTTTTATTAGTTTTAACAACTGCACAAGACTCTAAGTGGTTATTCATTTTAACTTTTAGCTAGCTATCTCGCTCCTAAATATCGAGAGTGAGATGAGACTCTCTATTATTTTTGTAAATTTAACATTCATTTTAAGTTATTCTATGTAATTTTTTTTTGCGATGAAGAAAATAAGTTACAGAACAAAAACCCCAGAACAACCTACATTATGGAAATCAAAATTAAAAGCCTGAATTGCAGATAGAGGTAGACGTTGTTCCAGCTTGCCAGCTTGATAGAATGACCCAAATTTGCAAGAGCTAGAGTCTGCCACAAAGTTAGCTTCCCTCCATACATGTCGAAATTCAATGCTTTCGAATTGTTTTGCAAACATCTTGATGTCCTGAACAAGCAATTTGATACGCCAAGGAATTGAGATTTTATTGTTGATACTGTCTATTAAGATCTTCGAATCATCTTCTACCTGAATCTTCTTAAGTACGTCCATGAAGAAGAGCTGCTTGAAGACCAGCATGAAGAGCAATTGCCTTTGAAGTAAGAACATTTGTGATACCAATCTTTTTTGAGGATGCAATAACAGGAATACCTTGCTCATTTCTGATAATGAATCCTACAGCTCCATGATGGTTTTGATAAAGCCACCAAAATTCAGTTTGAAAAAATTATGTCGAGGAGGTTTCCATTTAATAATAGTATGAGGATCAGATTTCTTTGTTTTCAAAATAGTAATTTAATTATAGTTCTGCATCATATTTGCAGTAGAATAAACAACTTGAATTGGATCTTTCGAAATATTTCTAAAGATAAATTAATTTCTAGCATATTGCCACATATTATAACAGATATATAGACATTTAGATAAAGAAATAGTATCATTGGAATGGATATTAGAAAAATCAGAGAGCCAAGATAAAATATTATAGTTTGCAGCAGGTAAGGGGCCAAGATTGATACCTGAAAGTCTCCAAACTTCCTGATAATAAGAAGAATAATAAAAGAGGTGATCTAAAGATTCAAGTTTTGTATGACAAAACGGACAAGTTCTATCAATAACAAGATTTGAATGTATCATATCTCTAGTTCTTAATAGTCCTCTAATTAGTTGCCGAGAAGAAACTTTACACTTAGGAGGAATATTAAGTTTCCATATTTTTGTAAGAATTTTTGAGCTTGAATGATCTTTAATTTTATTACTCTGGATATCACAAGCAGTTCTAATAGTAAAGTTTCCATTACTAGAAGGACCCCAGATAAAATCTTGGAAGCAAGGATTGGAATAAATAGCTACTGAACAAAGTAACATGATGCCCAGCATTGAGGAGAACAATAACAGACTGAACTATGTGGAGGAATGGAGGAGACCTAACGCGGGTTGGGTCAAGTGCAATTCAGACAAAGCCTGGAGAAGTAAAACAAGGTGGATTGGTGCAGGTTGGGTGGTGAGGGAACATGAAGGCCAGTTTCTTCGAGGTGGATGCAGCGGGTGGTTTGTGAGTGATTCTGCCCTTATAGTGGAAACGCTGGGATTGCGTGATGGGTTGGAAGGATGTCTTCTGGGCCTCTGGGGGGATGGAAGAAGGTTGTGCTGGAAACGGATGCTAAAATGGTGATTGAATATTTGAAAGGCAGACTGGAAACAGATGCCTCTTTTGAGGCTGTCCTGTTTGATATAAAAGTCTTGGCATCTAACTTTGAAATGGTGGTGTTCTCTTGTATCCCTCGTAGAGTCGTAGGAATAATGAAGTAGCTTATTTGCTTGCTAGTCATGCAGTTAGTTGTAATATGAACTGTAGTTGGGTTGAGAATCGCTTGGATGGGATTGTGAATGCCCGGCCTAGCTATGGATGTAACCTCTTCTAGTTATCAATAAACTATTACCAATTCGACATGAGCAGAATACAAGAATGAAGACGTTGGCGTTTTGAATCTTTTGATACAATCAATGAGATATGTAATCGTGATCAATACAAGGTCAGTAAAGGCACATGTGTGGGCGAGTAAAGGCACATTTGTGGGCATAATCATTCAAGCAACGTATAAAATATTTTTTTGCTAAAATTTCAGAGTGTGCGGCTGCAGCTCCTCGAGCCTCAGCTGGCTCCGCCGCTCCTGCGAAGATATTGTACGTGCTCTTGGATGTTCGAGGTACATAGTGCTGGTTTTGATGAGAAAATATTGAAGCTTTCTTTCTGACATTCATATCTTATCACTCGTATGTGTGATGGTTATAAAATGTAAAGTAGCCAGGAAACCCATGGCACGAACAAGGATTTTGTATTCAATGCCGGACGTCTTATCAATTTGATCATAAACTTTTTTATGATGAATGCAGTTCTTTGTTAACTAGAGGTTAGTTTGAGCGTAACTCTGGTAGCTTATATTTTGGCAGAACTTGCTACCGTAGTCGTTTCTGCATAATTTGTGAATGTGGTAAATTAGGCACTGGATTATGAACTTTAGTGAATTAATAAGGGGTATTTGGTTCGAAAAGCACCGCATGATTTATGAACCTGGTGTTGGTGATTGAAGCATCTCAATCTCAATAACGTCCTTTTCCGACTAAAGGAAAGCACCGCATACAAATATTACTAATTATTTAATTAATCATTTTCAGTACATATCTCTGTCAAGCAAGAAAGTGGACAAGGATCAATCTTGGTACCCCAACTCCCTTTTCCTAGAACACAAAATTGAGACTTGAATACAATTCTAGTAAACAACATTTAAGGCATAGCTTGGATATTCATTACTCACGAACACGATCATCTCCGTTTGTTTGGAATCAACGAAGTTGAAAGATTTACATTAGGCTCATGATGGGGAGTATGTTCTTGAACAATTGGCTCCCGAACAACAAGCGAAACAAGGTTTTCGAAATAGATCTCAACGAAGCCAACTTCAGTAATTCCACGAATTGATAGGTCCAACAAGTCTTCTTTTTTAAACTCGTACAACAGT
>LYNE01001370.1:36107-48639 GCA_001662545.1 Rosa x damascena | reverse complement strand
TTTTTTTTTGAGAAGGGTCTAAATTAATTAGGTGGGTTGTTTAGCATGAAAATAGGAACAAGGACTGCTTTGATATTTTGGATAGAATTGAATGACCTGAATTTGGGTTTGGGATTTGTGTTTGTGCATGCTTTGATAATTTGTTACAGACACAAGCAACAGTAGAAGAAAGGTCGACAAGTGTAGAGAGAAAGACGACAGAGCCTTTTTATTTATTTTAATTTTTTATTTCTTAGTAGTTCATATTTCAATAAGAAAATAATTTTACAAAATTTTCTTAAGATGACCAGACAAGTTTTACTGTTTTATTTCATGTAAACTGTTTCCAAAAAGTATTACCAAACACATACTCAAGTTAAGAGCAGGTCAAATACAATTCATTGTTTTTATTAGGAACAAATTCAGTTTACTCCCCTGAATTTTAGGGTTAAAATCAGTTTGGTCCCGCTTTCTGAGAATTAATCTGGGCGGTCCCTGCACTTCTAATTTCCATCACCCGGTTTCAAATTTCAAAATTTGCTCCAATCATGACGCCACAAGCTGACGTGGGCACCGACATGATGATGTCCCACTTTTCAGACTTTAAACCCCCAAGAAGGGCAAAATGGACATTTCAGATTTAATATAATTTCAAATTTTAATTTTTTATTTTTCTCTATATTTTATTTCTTTCTCTCGTTCTCTCTCTCTAATGTCGAGTTTCACACACAGTCACAAACCCACCTACAGACTTAAGCTCCCAAACGCCGTCGTCTCCCTCAACACCTCTGTGTCTACCGCCCCTTCACTGACACCTCCGTCTTCCAAGAACCCCTCAAGCAATTCTTTCGTCTTCTCTCACTCTTCTCCTCCTCTCACTCTCCACCGCCATCTCTCAGTCCACGCCTTTGACGACTTGTCGTCTGCGACCAAACCAGACGAATCGACCTAAAACGGCACCGTTTAGGCTCTGGAGGCTAAAATTGACGCTGAGAATGCCAACGCTACGACGGACAAGGACTATTCGAGTGGCGAGTTTCAGTGTTAGGAGGCGAGTTTCAGATTCCATTTCGATCTTTTGACGGTGATTGTAGCTTTCAGTGGTTGGCTTTGATTGGAATTTGGTCATAGTTATTTGATAGTGATGGATTGGGAAACTGAAGAACATGGCATAGCAGAGATTTTGGGATTAGGGTTTAGGGAAACAGAAGGGGATCCGCCCTGGGATTTAGGGTTCTTCGATCTAGGTTCTTGGATTGTGCTGTTCAATTGGTTCTTCACTGGATGGTTCGATTTGGTTCTTCAATTAGGGCTTTGGCATTAATGTTAGCTTTGAGTTGTCACTACTACAAAAAGGTCATCAGACGACGGTGAATTTCTGTTGTCTGATGACCAAACTCACCGTGGTCTAAGTGAGTGTTGTGTGATTGAAAAATCAGACAACGGTGATTTCACCGTTGTGTGATAAGAGTTTGCTCAACAAAATACATATTTCCGTTGTGTGAATTTTGCGCAGCATGTGCCTGGCATGGCATGGGCGAGGATGCCTCGGCACATTCAGACAACAGAAAATGAAATTTTGCTGTTGTCTGAGATTCATAACACACAACGGATATAACTCATTCTTTGTTGTCTGAGATTCATAACACACAACAGATATAACTCATTCTTTGTTGTCTGAGATCAATAACACACAACAGCGATAATTCTTTCTTTGTTGTCTGAGATAGGTAACACACAACCAAAGTGAAATTATCTCTGTTGTCTGTTGATCAGTCCGACAATGGAGATGATTTGATTTCTGTTGTGTGATATTAATCTCAGACAATAGAATTTGTTTTCTTTTGTTTTTGGTTGTTGGTTCTCACAACAAATTCTTTGTATCAACCATTGTGTGAGCAATATAAGGTTTGTTGTTTGAGCTTGGTTCTTACAACATTATTTTGAGCTGTTGTTTGTTCATTATGCAATTCATACTTGGAATCTCTTTCCAAAAATAATGCTCCATATTACCATATAAAACCACACTCTAATCCATATCATTCAAGTAGCATTTTTCAAACATCCAAACATTCAAGTTACTAGATAATATACCAAACAAGAAAGCATTCGTAGCTGCTACCTACACATTAATCAAAAGCATCCCTAGCTATTCCCAACTGCTACCTAGACCTATGAATCAAACTTGGTAGCTCACATGCTGAAAGGAGGTAATCCATAATACTTGCTTCTCGAGCTCTAAGATCCCACTCCAACTCATTTATGTTGCTTCTTGAGCTTTGGATTATTACAACAGAAGAGGCTCCTTGGTTCTGGTTTTGGTTTTGATGTCTTCCTTCCCAGTCCTCACTCTCATATACTGGCATAGTCTTTGTGTCATATGAAAAAGGACTAGGAATAACCCTGGAAGTTGGACAACTCAAATGGGTTAGCAAATCAGTATGTGCTATAAAATAAATAAAAAAGAACAAATAAGAGAGAACACAAAGACAGAGGGTGAAAAGAAGAATCAAAGAGAACACAAAGAACCAATAAATAAATAGGGGTATACAAACTCTCTGTTTTGCCCCCCAAAAAGATGTAATCTTTGAAATCCTAACCTGAAGCAAGTAAGCAACTCGTTAATTAGGTGCGAATGAGAGATTTAGGAGTGGGTGGAGTCGTTAAATTCATAGAGCAGCCCATATCATTCGTTCCTCCACAATTCTTGCAAATGCACATATGGAATTAAAAAAAACAAAAGCAGCCGTGATGTGAACTAATCAAGGAATATAGTAGAATCTAGTAGTTTCAATATAATCTCAGAAAAACTGCAGCAAGAAAATTTGATTCGGATAGGCAAGCAAGAAAACTCATCCCTGCTCAAATCATTCCCTAAGCAGCTACTCACAGTCAACAATACTGTGATACAAAAATTTTAAGATTTTACTTCTACATGAGTTTGATTAACTTGAATGATAGATAAGCCAAAAGCAACAGGGAGCCACAGTTTTCAAATAAACAACAATTGGGGCATCTGATATTTAATTCAAAAGCAGTATATAAACAATCAATGAAAAAACAAAAACAAAAACAAAAAACAGAAAGATAAATAAATCACAAGATGAGTGATTTATACAAAAACTTGTTTCATAATCTTTAACTAACATTTATCAGATTAAGGTGGGCTTTAGGATTTTAAGCCCTAAATCGATATGTTTCATTACAAAGATACACAACCTGTAGCAAGAATGCCTTCTATGTTGATCAGAAATTTTAAATTGTATCAGAATTCTACAGTTTTGTGTTTTTGAATCCTAAAGTCCACCTTAATCTGGTAAATATCAACGTGAAAGACACATTTATCAGATTAATTTGGACTGAAAAATTAACGTGCATCCACCACAATTTATAGGCAACTCTAGCTGCGGCTTGTGTTTTTGGATCATATATTACACATTAATTCATATATAAAACAACTAACTTGAATCCTAGCTAACTTAGGAACAAATTGATGATCAACTACTTAATAAACTATGACATTGAGTAATTTGAACATTAAAGAGTTGCATATAAACGATATAACAAGCTAATACACTCACTTAGGGTCTGAGGCATTGCTTTAGCAGAATTAGAACCAAAATGATTTTTGATTCATAATTAAACAAAACCAAATACCAACACCATTATAAATAAGAAAAAGATTTGAAACAGCAGCTATAATATAAAGTACGGTGACTAGTCTGTACAGAAAGTACAATCAGTAAGCACAGCATCCACATGAATGATGAAAGTACGTTATATCTTCAATAATGTAAAAAGTGGGCAGTTATCATGCATATAAACTATTTTCTAATGTACTCTTCAAAAAATTGACAACTAATGGAATAAAATATCTCAAAATCCACAATCAACTAGATACAAACAAAGTGAAATTAACCATATCGCCTCTTTGAAAATTACTGCTAGTTTTCCTGGGTTAACCCCCTACTTGGCAAACTCCCGAGCTGCATATCCCTATAGTATTTGGAAAACAAATAATTAATCATTCTACAGTGATCAAGGCTTTCACAACAGTAACTATCCAAAGTGAAAACAACTTTCCAATACATGATCGTATCATCAACTCTCATAATTAACCTAATTTCTGAACTAGAACAACTATAACAACACACATTGACCTTAAGAATGATAAGTGCTAAACATTTCTAGTATCATCCTTGAAGAATATAAATAATTTTATATATTCATAAATAATTAAATCCAATAATTATAAAGCAAAATATTTCAAGTTGTCTAATCCTATGATCAAATACTCCCAACGTCCAAAATTTCAAGAAGAAGTATAGCATAATCGGGTTATATGGGTTCACTTCGTGTTGGCGGGCTGATCCATTTATTAAATGGGTCATGGCGGGTTGACCCACGGCCGACCCGCTTTTTAATCATGCAGGTTATTTTGTGCGGGTTTCGAGTCGTATTATCAGGTCGTGTCGGAATTGACAGCCCTAAGTGTGGTAGACCATTCTTCTTTGAGATTGAGGGTGGGACTTGTTCATTACATTGTCTGCCTCGAAGGAACTAATATCGCCTAGTCCCTTATTTTGGAAAAAAAAAATTTCACTTTTTTTCCTCAATAATAATAATAAGAACAACAGCAACAACAATAATAATAATAAAAGATTTAAACATTTTTTAGCCCAGAGAACTAGAAAGAAATCTCAATATATTACCAAAAAGAAAAATATATATCTATTTCTGCTGAAAAAAAACCTAGTAGAGTTTTTTCTCTCAACCCTACTTGACTACGGCACCCTAGCCTTCCTTGGCAGCCTCTACCGCTTCCTTTCCTCCTCGCCTACACTCTCTCTGCCCATGGCTTCCATTGATGCTATTACAGCGAGTTTCGCTTCCTCACTTGCTCTTGCTGAAGGGGGTAAAGCCCTTGATCTGGGGAAGATTGGCGGAGGCCCTGTGCGCAGGTCCTCCCAATCTTTTCTCATTAGCAAGCCTTTGACCCGAAAGCTTATCGATCCAAAGGCCTTCATATCCCATTTTAATCGGTCTTGGATGGTGAATAAGGAATTCAAGGTTCAGGAATGAGTTGGGAACCTATTCTTGTTCTCTTTTGCTTCTACACGTGATCGTAACAAAGTTCTCCGGGGAGGGATTTGGTGTTTTGATCGAGCCCCTGTCTATTTTGAAGAATATGATGGTGTCAAGCCACTGCATGAAATTCTGTTCAAGCATATCTGGATTTGGACTAGGGTTTCTGGTATCCCACCCCTGTATGAAGAACCTGAGAACCTAACTCTGATAAATAATCTCTTGGGAGGTTTTTTGGACTACGTACGACAAGAAGGAGTTTAAGAAAGGATCTATTAGGGTCTTGTTCACTCACGATATATCCAAACCTATCTTGCTTGAACGAAGGGTTTTCCTGGATAATGGGGTTGAACCCATTCTGCATTTTCAGTTTGAGCATTTGAAAGGAAGGTGTTCTCAATGTGGTCTTATATATCACGCATGCTGGGCTCGCTTGTGAGGAGCCAACTGCGGCAATTCCTACATCTAAGGTTTTGTATTTTCCTGGAACTTCGGCCATGGGAGGTTCCTTTGCATTCTCCGCACAGAACAAAAGAGATCTCTTTACTGCCTCCTCATCCATCCCAAAGAAGAAAAAGTCGATAATCCGTCGAGGGGAGCGCCCGAGTTTTGGTCCGTCTTCTCCTGCTAATCCGGTTCCTGAAGCAGACAGTACTGAGACTGCTGCTCATACTTTGGAACATAGGTTGGAAAGTACTCGGACCCTAGGTGGAGAGTCTATTATTGAGGCTAGTGGTGATCTTAAGGTTCATACAGGTATGCAAAAGAAGTTACAGGAGGGGCTGCCCTCCAAGAAAAGGGAGCGAAGCGGTGACTGCAATCCTTCCCCCAAGAAATTCAAAACAATCTTGGGTGGCAAGTTCCTACGTTGTAGGCAGAAGCTCTCGGACTCATTGAGGAGGATAATGATGTTACTTTGGTAATTCTAAAGAAGAAGTCTGGCAGGCCTCTTGGAAGCAAGAATAAGAATCAGCATGTCAACAAGAATCCGAGGGATGTCACCCTGAAGCTCACTTATCCTGCTAGCTCTGGTTCGATTCCCACCCCTAAAGACAAGGGCAAAGGAAAGCTTTAGGTTTTCCAGGTTCTCCTTGCCTAATACTAGAAGTTTAGTCTTCTACTACTTTCTTCTTAGTTTTCTAGTTGTACACTAATTGAGGTCTCTAGGTGACTAGGTTACTACTTCATGGGAGGTTGGTAGGGAGGATTTTGTTTCCTGTTGTTAGGCTCAATAAGTGAGCGTTTGTGTTAACAGTGAGGGTCACCTGTCATTTGCTTGGTACCTTATGCCATTTATGATTTTGGTGTAAGACAGCATTTGATTACATGTTTTCTGGCCATGGATAAATGAATGAAATTATCTATTTTCTCAAAAAATAATAAAAGATTTAAACATGTGGAGCATTTGAGCAAAATGCTAATATTTGTTAGGATTGGGACTTTGGACCCAAGGAACCACCCCGAACCGACAATTCGATCTAGTTTCATCACAAAAAATAGTAACTTTGTGTGAAACCCAAAAAAAAAAATATATGCCATTAGTTTGGTCACAGTTCCAACAATATATATGTTAAATATCTTAATCGAACTGAAACATGTATAAATGTACACGTGTCATGATATTATTGGTTGTTTGGTCAAACCAAAATCAATCTCACTTTCTCCATATGTAACCTAAACACAATTCAGCCTGTGGCATTTCTTTTTTGAGAAAATTAAATATAAATTCAATTCTCTAGTAAATTCAATCCTTTGAGAAAAAAAAAGAGATTAATTTCAGTTTACCTACTCAAACTTTAGGTCCATTTTTATGTTAGTTCATGTACTTCTAATTTCATCAAGAACAACCGTGCACTCCTAATTTTAATCAGCTGTATCCAATTTCCCAAACTCCATCCAAATCTTTCGTTAAGTGATGACATGGTAAGAGATAAAATGCCTAATTTTTTGCCGTCGGGCTCACAAGAAGGGGTAAAAGAGACAATTTGCCCTCCAAAATAATAAAAAAAAAATCATCTAAAATGAAACCTAACCCTCTTCCTCTCTCTCTCTCTCCTTCCGACTCTTCTGCACCCAATTTCAAAAACGATAAGTTCTCTCTCTATTTTCAAATGGACATTCCTCTCCCGATGACTCCTTCTCGAGTCCGATCGGCAACACGTTCTCTTCTCGGACCGACGCCACCGCTTGCCATAGAAGGCGCCACCTATCCATGATGCCTACCGCATTCGCAACCCCTCCGGCCTCCCAATCCTGATTCGCTGCCTCCGAAATGACCCCAACCCCATCTCGCACGCGTTGCACTAATGGGACAGCACGCCTCTTCTTCAACTGATGATAGGCTGCAGTCTTCGGAAGGCGGCGACAACTATGGCATGGATAAGGGCTGCCCCACCTTCGTCTGGGGTACCAATATCAGCACAATGATGTTAAACTGGCCATTATTAGGTTTTCGAAGAATTTTCAGGACCAATCGCAGAATTCGGTGAGCGATATCTTACAGGAAAGTACATTGAGGCCATCAAGAGAATTCTAGAAATGCAATGCGATTCGCTCGATGTGGATGCCCGCAATGTGTTTGATGATTTGGATTTGTATGCCAAGATGGTCAGGTACCCACTTGAGGTTCTTGCTATTTTCGACATTGTTTTGAACTTTTGATGGAAATGTTGCCCATGATTAACTCCTTGTTCGAGAAGCAAACTCGGATTTTCAATCTTAAAACATCACATCCATGACAAATCTGAATCCGTCTGGTTAGTTTTCTTCACCTTCTTCTTTTTCAATTCAAATGTCTCCTTTTGTAAACCCGTCTGCTCAATCGTCATACCAAATCTCACCATATCCTCTATCATCACGAACTGTTATAAATAGCTCATCTTCTCTGCAAACCCCTAAATCGACCAACGGATTATCAATGGAATAGGAACACCCAACTGGCAGTTGAATCTCTCAGACCTTCTCCTCTTCCAAAAGGAGACATGCAATGAGTAATGAATCACCTTCGACTTCATACATCAACCAATGAAAACCTCCATTCAGAAAATCCCACTGAAATTTGTAGGCGGATACTCAGAATATTCAAGTCGACTGTAGGGAAATTGCCTCTCAATCATTCGCGATGAACCGGCTTTCAGTGTATAGACACTAAATTGAACTACAAGGTCATCATTCTACCAACAGATCTGCCCATTAACCACCTTGTAATCATCAATGCAGTAATCAAATCCAAACCCAAAATAAGTAATTTGAAAAAGTGTTAACGGGTTGACTTTTCAAGGGTATAGTCATCCTTTCACTGTTCATCTTCTCCAAACCTCTCTTCTATCTCTCTGCAATCCTAGATTTTTCACTTACACAATAGCTAAGCTATACACACAAAGAGAGAGAGAGAGAGAGAGAGAGAGTTGTCGTTTGTGTATATTAGCTCTCTCATATAGTCATATTCCTCTACAAATAATCGGCAGCGACTTGTTGTTGGAGATGGACGAGCTACGGCCGCAAGATTTGCCACCACTGGCGGAGTCTTCGAGCAACTCTCGCATGTCAAGGGAGCTGAAGGTGTCATTCCAGTAGTCGGCATCGGACTTCATCATTGAGACCGGGTCGGTTCAGCGATAGCACAAGGACTTCACGGACGAGGAGTGACATCAGAGTAGTCGATTGAGTGACGGCGGCGCTGACATCATTTGGTGCTCGTCGAACACTTCATTTCATAGCAGGTACGATTTGTTGAGGTTGAAAATGAGGTCTAGATTGATATACCGGATCGGGTCTCAAAATCGGGTATAATGGGGTCTTGAATGTTGGATTGGTGTGGAGGTGACGTTAAAGAGGACGACCCGTTTCTGGAGGAGGATTTGCCTGATGAGTACAAGAGGGCAAAGTTCAATGCACTAACTCTGCTTCAGTGGCTGGGTTTGGTTTTGATTACTGGGGCATTGGCTTGCACTCTTTCTATAAGAGTTTTAAGGGAGATGAATCTATGGAAACTGATACTATGGAAATGGGAGGTGCTGATTTTGGTTTCGATTTGTCAGAGGTTGGTTTCGGGTTGGATGATAAGAATTATGGTGTTCTTTGTGGAGAGGAACTTCATCTTGAGGAAGGAGGTGTTGTATTCTGTTTATGGGATCATGATGGTTGTTCAGAGCTATATATATTTGGCTTGGCCTTATTTTGATGGGTTGGCATTTCGTGTTGATCATGAAGGTTGAGAAGGAAACAAATGGTCAAATCCAAACGAAGAAGAAGAACAATGTGTATTGAGGTATGATGAAGAAGAAGAAGAAAAATCTGGGATTGTAGAGACATAGGAGAGAGGTTTGGAGAAGATGAACAGTGAAAGGATGACTATACCCTTGAAAAGTTAACCCCGTTAACGGTTTTTACTGTTTCTAGGTATGTATCTTGGGTTAGGGTTAAAAGTCTAGGTACCAATCTGATATTTTTTGAACTTGAGGTACGAAAGGTATTAGTGGCCGATAGGTCAGGTATTATTTGTGAGATTTTCCCAAATTAAAATGATAACCGACTCCATTAATCTGATATTTAAAATTTAAATGAGCCCATATACAAATTGTAGTTAGTACATCCTTAATAGATATCGAAGTGAAGATGATTGTAATAGCTGCTGTAGGCCGTCGTCTTATAGCTATTTGATCTCTTGTTTTTAAGGTTTTTTGCCCCTCCTTTGCACCAATATGTATATATTTTTCCATATGCAAAAAATACATATGCACCTCAATACCATTTGGTCTAGTTTCACATAAGACTAATTGTTGATTATAAAAATAAAAAATATATATATATATATATATATGCAATTATAATTGCAATGCAATTTTAGATATCTTTTTTATTGGTCAAAGCTTGGAAAGTTTTTTTTTCTTGGTAAAGATCTAATCAAGGTAGATGACTCTTTGCTATTCCGTTTATTCATTTTTCAAAGGTTTAATAGCCAATTTTGATACCTAGATTTCACCTTAGTGTCAATTTGTTACTATAGGTTTTATTTCACCAATTTGCTACCCTAGGTTTTCACAAATAGCCAATATGCTACCCTAAGTATTATTTTTGCCAATTCGTTAACTTTTGTTTTCAAAATTACCCAATTTGCTACATTTTCGTTATACTAATTTGTCAATTTTTTTTTTCATCCAAACATAGATTAATTTTAAAAATCTAAGGTAACAATTGGCTAATTTTGAAAATTTAGGAAAGTAAATTGGTTAATCTTGAAAGCTTAGAGTAGCAAATTTGATGGAATGGTAGCAAATTCGATAAAATAAAACCTAGGATAGTGAATTGGCTGAAATTAAAACCTAGGGTAGCAAATTGATACTAAGATGAAACCTAGGTAGTAGTTCGGCAATTATGCCTTTTTCAAGAGGCCCAGCTATTCTTTTTAGGTTTTGGTTAGATAAGACATTATTTCAATTATAATAAAGAGAATCTGAAGCGGTTTTGCATGAGTGTAAACACACTCTGTTTTTTGACAATTAGTTTAAAAACTTATATTAAAAATATTTCATAAAGTCCGTTATCCAATCAGGCTGTGTCAAAAACGTTTTTTCTCTGAGCCAGGCAGAGCCACCACAAAAAATGTGAAGGTGGTTGAACTTTGAGTGTGGCAGGGAAAGAAATCCTCATTAAAGTAGTACTACAATCCATTCCCAACTATGTGATGAGTTGTTTTGAGCTCCCAAGCATCTTTGCCATGCTATGCATATGAGATGGCGAAGTTTTGGTGGGGAGACAAGGGAGATGCGAAAAAAGTTCATTGGTTAGCTTGGGACAAGCTGTGTACTCCGAAAAGCAAGGGAGGATTGGGCTTCCGTAACATGGTGATGTTCAACCACGCCTTTCTCGCCAAGCAAGGTTGGCGGCTTCTGCAACAACCTCAATCTCTGGTGGCTAGATTACTTAAGGCCAGGTATTATCCATCTACAAACTTCATGAAAGCTACGCTTGGGTATGATGCATCATATGCGTGGAGAAGCATTTTTGTTGGCAGGTATGTGTTAGAAAAGGGGGTACTGGTTCAGATTGGTAGTGGCAGGTTTGTATCTCTGGAAGATCCTTGGCTTCCACTTCCCTACAATTTCAAGCCTTATTCGCTGCCAATGGAGGGGACGGAAGAGTTCAGGGTTTGTGATATTATCGACCATGATGATCGGGAATGGTGTTTACCAATGATTTATGATCTTTTTACGATGGAAGAAGCTGTCCTCATTACCAGTATACCTCTTAGTTTGAGAGAAACAGATGACAGATATATGTGGCATTTTGATAAGCATGGGTCCTATTAAGTGAAGAGCGGCTATCATATTGCCAGAAGCATTGCTAGGCTCACGGAGCACGCATCTTCTTCTTCCGGAACTGGAGGCACAGCTGGGCAGTTTTGGAACAAGATTTGGAGGTCAAATGTTCCCCCTAAGGTCAGATCCTTTATCCAGAGGCCATGTAGAAAAATTATCCCAACAAGGACAGCGCTATCACGTAAAGTACCTCTTCCTACGCTAGAGTGTGCTTTTTGTGAAGGGGACGTGTAGACTTGCATGCACGTGTTTCGTGATTGCCCAATAATATGTAGCTTTTGGGCCCACAACCCCATCCGCTTGAAGAATAGGTCTTTCCCAGCAATGTGTATGTTTGATTGGATTATTGCTATTATGGATTCTCTTTCTCAACATGAAATTGATGTCTTCTTTGTGTCCTTATGGGCCATATGGTGTGAGAGAAACAAGGTTGTTTGGGAAGGTGGTGATTGTAACCCAATAAATATGTTAGTTTGGGCGTTGAAGCTTCTGGAAGATTATCAGCGACTTCATGCCAAGTCTGTGAAGAAGGAGATGCGGCGTCCCCAGGCTAAGTGGAGCTGTCCTCTGAGTGGAAGACTGAAAATCAATGTTGACAGGGCCTATTGTGCTACTAGCGGCCATGGAGGAGTGGGGGTTATTTCTAGGGATGAGGAGAGACGTTGTGCTGCAGCCTTGGCAAGACATATACCATATGCACGGTCTGCTTTGTATATGGAGGCTGAAGCAACACGTGTTGGTCTTCTTATAGCCATACATGAACAATGGAATGAAGTGGAACTAGAGAGTGACAGTGCTATAGCGATGACTGCCCTAGCAAAACAAGGGGAAGACTTGTCTGAGGTCGGTGCTATATTGAATGATTGTAAGTCTTACTTACAAAGTTTTAGTTTTATTTCCCTCAGACATGTTTTTCGTGAAGCAAATGGTGTTGCAAATAGACTTGCACACCTTGCTAGTATATCCGAGATGGATGCTTATTGGGTTAAGGATACTCCTGATATTATTCAGGATGTACTTATTTAGGATGGGTGTATTTTCTCACGAGGTATAGGCTCTATGTCCCCCTCGTTGTACTCTCAAACTCTTATTAATAATAATATAGGGAGGAGGACCACTACTCCAACCTAGAGGGAGACCCAAGCCCG
>LYNE01001370.1:588-17267 GCA_001662545.1 Rosa x damascena | reverse complement strand
CAAATCACATGATTCTGCAAAATACCAGTGCCTTAAAGACTAACGCCATGGTATAACTTACAAATTCCCATGATATTCCGTTTTGCTAAATAATCACCAAGAGTTTCTGAACATCTATAATTTGAAGTACTGCAATACAATCAACAGAAACAGTTCATTGAAAGGTTTGAGAACAGCTCAATCATTGAAGCTTCCGATATTAATGTCCCTACAGGCTATAACAGTATTTAAAAAGGATGCATACCTGATACTTAAACTTCTGATCACTAGACCACCAAGGAAGCACTGCCTTGATTCTTCATCGTCTGATAGGAAAGTATCAACATCAGATTTCAACATATTTAGGACGGTATAATTCTCTATTATTAAGAAAGGAAACTATACTTACCAAAATTTACACCAGTATTTCCAATTTGGGGTTTGTCATCAGGACAAATTGGCCAGCATAACTCGGGTCTGTAATAATTTCTTGATACCTGCATAAAAATGTATCAGCAACCTGAACTGATAATGCCCAACTAAAGCTAAGGTGACTACTTCCAGTAATGCAAGCAGTAAACTCCTTCATCCCTACAAAAGTGGGTTTCACTTCACTCTCATATGCAAAAAGAGATGGGAGTTGTATAAAATTTCTTAAGGGAAGGCAAACTCTTGCAGTTCTTGTGGGGGATAAGTGATGCACCACTGGTGATATAAGCCTCCACACCAACATGACAGTTGATAAATCAATAAAAATTAGGAAACACACAAATTTTATAAGCCAGCTCACCCGGTCAAGGATGTATTGAATACAACTTCACCAACTTGGGTTCCTGAAGCACCAAATGACTTTGCTCTCCATATTGAACCATCTTCAAGCACAAGTCTAGCATCTGAAGTCTTCCAAGGTCTTTCGGACAAGTCTGAAGCACGAGTAAAATAAATAAAACACAAAGATGAAAAATGTAAGGGACTAACATGCAATAGTTCCACTGTTCTCCTCTGGCTGCAGAGGTTTGAAGTGGGATTTGGGGCTACAAAGGGACTCAAACCTAATTACTTAAGTATGACATTTGGTTAACTTGAGAAAGATTTGAAAAGGAGATGTGAAATCCAAAATCTCATCTTAAATCGAATTGTAAATGTTTGTTTCATAAGTCAATAAATGGTTTGCCAAAAACACGCATGGTGATATAAGATATAATAGTTTCTGATAGAGAAGGTGTCACATTTGTCTGCAAATTACAACCAAATTGAACAAGTGCACCTTAAGTCCAGACATGATCTGGCTGCTCTAATTTACCAGGAACTAAGAAAATTCCAACACTGTAAAAGTATGAAACTCTTCAACACAGAATGAGACTAAAGCATAAAAGGGCCAAAACCCAAAAGGGTTGAGATATCAATGTGCACTAATTAATCGAGCAAGCCATTACGACATAAAGATTGAATCTTTTCAAGTCCTAGAGATAGAAGAATTAAAGCAGAGTAGCACAGGTGGTATACCTGAGACGGCATTAGCGGTGGCGGAGGAGCATCGGAGAGTGAAAACCCTAAGCTTTGAAGGGTTTTGAGGCTTGGGAACACAGAAAGGCGACGGCTTAACGTTGATAGCTGCTGTGGCCATTCTCTCTCTCTCTGAGCTACGCCACTGTCTCTGTTTCCCTGTTTCTCTTCTTTTTGTGTTTCTAATTAGGCAAAAAAACCCAAACCCAATAACTGAGAGGGACTTATTAGTAACAGTTTTTTTTTTAAATAAACAATTTATTAATTCAAGAAATTATAACAAAGATGACGCTGTAAATCCCAACTCCTCTTATTAGAGAAAATGACTCACTCATGTAAGTCATGTTACTTAAATCGAAGTTGTATAACTTATTGTTACTGATGCATAACTTTGTGTATAAGTCATGTTCTCATTGTCAGTTGATAAAGTAGTTGTTTTTTTCTTGTTAAGGGAAAACTATTTTTTACTTGTTATCGAAATGAGTGATCCAAAGAGCGATTGAAGACTTTTTCTTCACTTCATCTCCTATATAGTTGTAGTTGTAGGTTTGTAAATGTTTTCTCATTATGAAGTTAACCGGAAAATCTTCCACAAGTCATTTACCTTTGTTTTTAACAAAACCCAACCAACGCTTCTAGTTACATAGATTAGGATAAGTAAATGGAACTAAAAACTGTGTTAGGGTGCATTTCAAAGTCCTTGTCATGCGGATTATAACTATTGGATAGAGTAAAAGCCTAGGAGTCCTAAAATGCATCACTGAAGAAGCTCACTTTGTCAGTCAGCTCCTCTTAATTCCTCTAGAAACATCTGCATCTGTAAAATTGGGGATGGTTGCAATAACCCTGAGAAAACAAGTCTGAATGCACATGCAATCCAAACAGAAACCTGAACTCTGGAACACACCGGAAGAATTCCTTCAGGAGGGGTTTGATGACAATTGACAACTCGGATTGATTTCAAAGGGGGCTGAAATCGGGATTGATAACAGAAGTGACTGGACATCTAATTGATTTCAGAGGGGACTTCGAATTTATTCCACGTTGTGGTCTAATTGAAAATTGCGTCTTATGTCTTCAGAATTCCGGCCTGGGTCTATACCAATCCAGGGTGGTCAAAGTTAGCTCTTACACAATTGCAAGTTTTCTGTGGACGTTCTAACCAAATGACTTTCAGCTCGAGTTATTAGCACCATGCATTTCAAGGCAGGATTCTGTTGGGTGTGATTTGCTACCTTATGTTGGTACATGGATCAAGACCATTAGCCACAAAATTTAAGAATTTGTGGAACTTGTTACTACAACTTGTAAATCAAGCTTCCAAGTATCTGTACCTGGTTGGAATTTTTTGCCAAAACCAATTCAAACCTTTCTAAAAACATTGAAATGCTAGGCTTCTACTTTCATTTGAGAAGAAAGAAATAGATGATTCCATGAACTTTGTTGAAAGGCAACCAAACCCTAAAATTTTGGATCTCAGAAGTGAAAATCAAATTATAAAACCAGTAAACAAAACTTTGTAGCACAAGTCTCCAGAAGTGAATAAAATTTTTAAAATCATAACAAGTCTTCAACCTTAAAGATAAAAATGTGCTAAACTCCATAGATGGAAAAATTATCAGATTCTTCCCTCTAGTCTAGTGACCCAGAAAAACCTTGAAACACGGGAATGGTTAAGCCCCAACCTAGTTCATTCTCCTAATAAGCTCATTGATGTAGTTCTCACGGTTTCCAGCATCTCCACCTTCAACATAATGGTTCCTCTTCTTCTTAAGACCACCCAATGGTGCCTTGAGCTTGAATGGCCATAGGAAGTTGTTGGCCTCCTTGAAATGAGATCCAACTGTCAAGATCTCGTGGATAAGATCTTCCGTGCAGATAATGCCATGCTTGCCCAAACCCTGTAAGAGTTCCAAAACATATTTAGACCGCAGAAATTATTGCTAACCTAGCATAAATCACTAGCAATATGCTTAACAAACCTGTTCAACAACAGAGTTATCAGTCAAAGCGATTCTCTGCTTGTTCAACTTGCCATAACCCCTCTTGTAAATCAATTCCTTCACACTCTTCAGGTTGGGGTATCTGAAATCATGCAAATCCTATTAGCCATACATTTATATGTTTACAGGTAAAACAAAGGGTTTAGTTGTACGCACCCATAAGTGACATATGGCTCAACCCTGTGAAGCATGTTCAAGGTGGCCTTGTTTACTTTCAGGAAGACACCATTGAATATCTGTTTCAGAACACAGAATAAACAATATTGTTTAAGCTTATGTTTCCGACAATCTTCATTAAACACTCATTGACTAAAGAAGAAACACATTATATTTTATAAATCACCAGTCTGATGAACTTATGAGCACAGAGATTACTACACTTCTCCATGAATTAAAATGCATGAAAACATGCATGCCAATATGAAAATGAGAAACTCAAACCATACAATGTTTAAATACATCAACTGCACTACAAATAACAAATTCTTATTTTCATACTCCTAGATGCATTTCCAACTTCTACCATGAAGGAATAGCAGATTCCAATCAATTACCAAACAAACAACACGGCTACAATGCAGGTAACCATCAATATTTCCAAAGGTATGAGTATTACCTGTCTCAAACGCAAAAGCTGCAAGATCTTCTTTGTCTTTGGATCAATGGCATTGAT
The DNA here is from genome assembly GCA_001662545.1 of Rosa x damascena. Taxonomy (NCBI): domain Eukaryota; kingdom Viridiplantae; phylum Streptophyta; class Magnoliopsida; order Rosales; family Rosaceae; genus Rosa; species Rosa x damascena. The sequence goes on along the minus strand of LYNE01001370.1, from coordinate 13,106 downwards.
ACTAAAAATACAAGAATTAAAAGTATAAGGAAAAGAACCAGAACCATAAAGATCTCAATATATAAACACTGAGTAAGCATCATGACCTACCCACGGATACGAATGATAAACAAGAGCTTAGACTCTGGCTCGACATAGAATCCTCCTTTCAGCCTTGCTTCACGCTTCAACCGGACCAATTCATTGTCCTATACAATGCACACAAGCAGTATGTTAACATGAAGAATAAACATAAAGGGCAAATCAATTCAAAGAAGCAGAGTGAAAATTAATATAATAAACCAAAAAAGATGTACCTTCTCTGCGTACTCCTTGGTGTACTGTTTGGATTTGTTGTAAATAAGCTTTCTGTTCTCAGCATTCTTCTTCTTGGCGGCTTCAAGCCCCTGCTTCTTTGCCAAGGCCCATTCCTCCTCTCTCTTCCTCTTCTTTAGGACAGACTCTGGAACCACAACCTTGACTGGTTCACCCATCTCTGCAAATGTCGATAGCAGTTAAACGAATGTACTTTCAATACAAACCTAATTTCAATGCAAACTCACTACTCAAAACAATATCTCTGAGAACAGTGTTTGTTTCACACACCCTAATCAAAAGGGTGGTTCAAAATATTGAAACAAAAAAACTAAAAATGAATGAAGCTAAAGAGTATATACGATTCAATCACCGAAACCTCAACCACATCTTAAACTGAAACACACCATACAAACATAAATAAGAAAAGATACCAGATTAAAATAGGTACTCCTAATCCACTTCACTGAAAGAACCCTAGAAACCAACCCTCTGCCCAAAAAAATTTCAAAAACACGAAACAAAACCAAGCTCTAATCGACCAAAACGAAAGTGCTAGGCTAACGGAACTGTATTCAGCTCCGATTCGCCCATAACAAATCAAAAACAGACGAGCAATCAAACACAGATCCAAAAATGCAACAACGACAGCTACTGAATGGCATGAAATCGAAATGCGAATACAAACGAAGAGAGATTGGGATCAGCGGAGAGGTACTGACCGAGCTGATGTCGCCGCGGCTTGGAGGACCTTAACGAAGGTGAAGGGCTTTATCGGCGGGGGCTACTGCGAAGGAGGAGGTTGCGAGTGAGAGAGTTTAGGGTTTTGTAGTATTTGTTTGCGCTTCGGATGACGACGTGGACGGTCACGATTTGGTTGGGCGATAGCTGTGGATATTGTCCGTTGATTTACCGGTTGCAATGGGTTGTGGACTGGGTCGGGCTAATTGTGTATAATTAAGTCCATTAGTTGAGACATTTCTGGTCCCATCCCAATTTGTTTTTCTTTGCCGTGGAATTTGGTTAATTAATAACTTCAGCCCAAGTTTTTGTTGCTCTTTTTTTGTGGGCCAATAATAATGAGGGCTTCTAAATCAACACCAACAAAGATATCTAAACTTCTCTACAATTTTGTTACAACTTTTTCCTATTTTAAGAGACATTATTCTCTTCAGCATGGCTTCGCTAAATTATCTTTAACAAAAGCTTCACTGAGATCTTGAAAAAACACAAATGTCTAGTTAAGTTCTTGGATCCTGAGAAGCTGAACTGTATGTTTAGCGATACGAAGTTAATTATGTGTTAATTATATCACTTAGTTTTGGTTTGTTTCACGTAGTCATGAGAATATCGAATTTTCATGAAGAGAATGGTTGTCAAGACTATAAATTAGTGCTTATTAGTTGAGGGGTTATAGCCATGTTCATGTCTTCCGGAGATAGTGATCAAGATGAGTAGGGTTGTGAAGAGATGATGCTATGACTCTTCAAGCTTGGAATGAAGAGGAACAAGTTTGGTTTGCTTCGTACGCTGTGCTAAACTATCATTGCATTAAAGTATTTACTATTTAGTGGTTAGACTGACATCCAAACTTAATGCAGAAAGTGATTTAAATTGCAAACAGCTGTAAAATTTGCTTCACGGAACATACGAGGGAATCCAAATCTCTTTCCTTTGGCATAGTTTAGTTTGCGTTAAAAGATGGGGTGATCGTGATGATGACCAAACCTTAGACCATCCAAGTAAAATTTTGACGTCAACATCTTTAGTTGTAGCAAGTAGCAACATGCCAGCAGGGAGAGGTACCCAATAGCAAAGCACCGACTGAAAGGAATGATGGCCATTGATACCCAAATCACGAATCTGCCCCCCATATAATCTGCAACAATTTCTGTTGCCTTTATATTACAACGTGACCGATCCGAGTTTCAAAGAAAACATATCATATGGAGTTGGGGGCACCATAACAACAACCCCATTGAATAAATTTGTTTTTATATCATGGTATATATCAATGGTCAATTTGTTTACTAGTGATGAGTAAACCCAAATTACTAGTATAGTTTGATTAGTTGTGGGTACATAAATATATTCTGAAGTGCATATGGTGATCAAAGTAAAGAATATAAGTATATAACTATACAAGACTTTTGACATCACTAGCTTTCATTGGCTTTACTCTAACTAGTTTGTCAAGGAGAAAAATCTATGAATGATTCTTAGTGTGTTAAATTCAATCGATAAATTGAGGAATAAGTGAGGATAATATATTTTTAAAAAATGTCTCATAAGTTTAAAAAAAAAAAAAATTAAATAAAGTTTCTAATAAGTTTAGGCAATTTATTAAATTTCCAATAGAGAAGTTATTTTTATGAAGATTTAACATTTTGAATGAAGTTTTTCAAATTTTCAACCCTCGAACGAAAGGTAAATAGCCTACCCCCATTTTCCTAAGTTTATATTCAATCATTAAAATGTCAAATAATGTTATTGGCCTTGAGATTGTGATGACAAAATGTTTAAAAGGACCAACCTAATTATAGACAATGACAAAATGCTCAAACGATAAAAAGAACTTACGCGGTGGCAAAATGTTTAGACTATTAAAGTAGAAGTTTAGGCAACGACAAAATATTCAAATGACTAATATTAAAGCTTAAAAAATGACAAAATGTTGAAAAGACTAATGTAAAAACTTAGGCAATGACAAAGTGTGTTAGGGAGCAACAGGCATCACAAAGCAACTAAAAAAATGTGTTCGATGGAATCTCACTGTCTTAAACAAACTAGAAAACTCAACTTAGTAAGCAAAACAAACTATCTTGTTAGCTCATCTCGCCATCTTTGTATTAACTCAGATAACTCATAAATTTGCTACTCATACAAATTGAGTTTCATCGTTATGAATTTTGAATACTAAAACATCTATGGCCATTTACAAGTGATTGTAATGCTTGATGCCTGAATGTAATACTATAAATTCACAACCATGAAAGGGATGTTTTTTATTTGGCATATGACATAAAAGAAATAGTCTAGCAGCCGGGGTTGCTTGATTTTTAAGACCACCGACATATTGCGTGCGTCTGTTTGTGAGAGACCACGGTTTGGCAAACAATTTATTTTCTTTAATGTGTGAAGGTTTGCAACAAATTTAGCTTCAATTTAAGACAGAGAACGAGGACAGATCAGACTTGGGATCTGTATTGTCTGTGGCTATTCCTCTCTATCCATTTCCTTTGTCCTTGTTTATTAATACTCTAATCAAAGTTCAGTTACTTTAATCATACAGTAAGTTCCTCAATTTCTGCAACTTAATGCAAAATCCAAAACCCAATACCAAAGTGTTCTCTTTTTCTTTTTTTTTAAAAAACAGACTGCAGTATTCTAGCTCTTCCATACTCACATGGTCTGCTACTTAATCTTAGTCAGAGCTTTAGTTGTTAATGGCTCATTGTAAGCTTTATCTTCACTTTCCCTAGTGATATAATATTTGTTCTTGATTATATAATTTTTTGTAATGGATTTGTCTGATTAAAAACTATTTTATTCTAATCTAGCTAATGGTTATATCTGGAAGGGTGATATGGGGGTTTGAGTGTGTTTCTTAAAAGGCTAATAAGATTGCTAATCATACCCCACACAGATTAAACGTTTAACTAATGGTGATTGACAGTTTCTCTATAATGGTAATTTTCCATGTTGGGTAGCTATTGGAGCTTTTTGGTACTGTCAGAGAAACATCCACACACTCTTGCTTTCCTTCTCCTCTTCCTCTGCCTTTCTTAATTAGTTTGCTGCATTTGGGTTTCAAATGCTGAGACTTGAACTGGTTTTGGTCGAGTCTTTTCAGTGTTGGATCTGATTCTTTGTACTAGGCCTCAATTGGGTTTGTCACTTTTCTCATCTTGGTTTCTGGATTTTAAGGTTTCCTGCTATGTTACTGTTGTTTAGTGGTTTTAGACCTGAAATGGGGTTTTAGAATCTCAATCCTTGTAGATTTCTCTGTCATATTGAGGAATTTCAATCCTTTTGGTTCTGTACTTTATTTTAGTTCAGTTGAGAGGTCAAAAATGGCTCCAAGTTTAGATTTTTCTAGGTGGTGGGGAAAGGACAACAATTCAAGTAAGGGTACTCCAGTGGTGGTGACTATGGAGAACCCAAATTACTCTGTACTTGAGATAAATGGTCCTGATGAAGTGTTCAGGCCAGTTGATAAGGACAGAGGCAAGAATGCCAAGCAGTTTACATGGGTTTTGCTTCTCAAGGCCCATAAAGCTGTTGGCTGTGTTGCTTGGCTTGGAAATGTTCTCTGGGAATTGCTTGGTGCCATTAAGAAAAGATTGGTTTTTGGGCAAATGGAGAATGAGAAATCTGGCAAAGGAATCTTGTATAGGGTCATTATGGGGTTCTTAGTGATGGCTTTGGCTTTTCTGGCTTTTGAAGTGGTTGCTCACTTGAAAGGTTGGCATTATTTTGAGAACAGCAGCTTACATATCCCTGAGACTCTGGAGATTAGGGGGTGGCTTCACTTGGTTTATGTGGCATGGTTGGAGTTCAGAGCTGACTGCATTGCACCTGCAATTCAAGCTTTGACGAACTTCTGTATTGCTCTCTTCTTAATCCAATCCGCAGACCGTATGCTGCTTTGTTTAGGTTGCTTCTGGATCAAGTTCAAGAAGATTAAGCCAAGAATTGAAGAAGTTCCATACAGACCAGACGATTTGGAAGGTTCAGGTTGTAATTACCCCAAGGTTCTTGTTCAAATTCCAATGTGTAATGAGAGAGAGGTAAGTTTCTCAAGTCTTAATCTCTTTATTTTCTGAATTATGTAGGTTCTATAGGTGAATCTAATGTAAGAATAGCTAAATTTGATATAACTTTTGTTTTAAGCTTGCTCACTATCCAAATTGAAATAACCTTATAAAAGGGAAAAGTAGCTAAATAAGTATAACAGAACAAATTGATGTTTTAGGCACTTTCTATTTTCCATAGATTTTTCATCATGTTGATGACAGTGACTTTTTATCATAAAACTGTCTTTAGGTATATGAACAATCTATTTCAGCAGTATGCCAACTTGATTGGCCTAAAGAACGCCTTATGATTCAAGTTCTAGATGATTCTGATGATGAGAGCATACAGTGGTTAATTAAGGCAGAGGTAACTCAGTGGAGCCAAAAAGGTGTCAATATAATCTACCGGCATCGTTTGGTTAGAACTGGTTATAAAGCTGGGAATCTCAAGTCTGCAATGAATTGTGATTATGTGAAGGACTATGAGTTTGTTGCAATCTTTGATGCTGATTTCCAACCGAACCCTGACTTCCTCAAGCTGACAGTTCCCCATTTTAAGGTGGCTAGATCTCATATAGTTCTATCTTTTAGTGTCTGGTAATTTCTTTGCTTTAGGTGACTGATTTTGGCTGCCGTTTTAACTTGTGTGGTAGGACAATCCTGAGCTTGGGTTGGTTCAGGCGAGGTGGTCTTTTGTTAACAAGGATGAAAACTTGTTGACACGCCTCCAAAATATCAATTTGTGCTTCCACTTTGAAGTGGAACAGCAGGTTAATGGGGTTTTCCTCAATTTCTTTGGCTTCAATGGTACTGCTGGAGTTTGGAGAATTAAAGCACTTGAAGACTCTGGCGGTTGGCTTGAGCGTACAACAGTAGAAGACATGGATATAGCAGTTCGCGCTCATCTTAATGGGTGGAAGTTCATATTCCTTAATGATGTCAAGGTAATTTTACTCGATATTGTTTCTGAATCCAACTGAACACTAACTGATTCTATTTGTAGTTCTGCAATCAAAATGACTGGTTTTCGGGGTTATATACTATGGATAATAAATTCATTGGATTCTTAAAAAAGTATTAGCAGTCCTAAATTTGTCACATCATGACTCAAACTTTAATTACTGATGTTCAGGTCCTCTGTGAACTTCCCGAGTCTTACGAAGCTTATAAAAAACAGCAACACCGTTGGCATTCTGGTCCGATGCATCTCTTCCGTTTGTGCCTCCCTGCAATAATTACTTCAAAGGTACTCTTAAATTTAGATCCTCCGATTAATATGATCAATGCACTTTCTTGATAGTACCATTCTAACAGTGTACTAATTGCCATCTTGCAGATGATGTTCTGGAAAAAGGCAAACTTGATACTACTATTCTTTCTCCTTAGGAAGTTAATCCTCCCATTTTACTCTTTCACATTGTTTTGCATAATACTTCCTTTGACCATGTTTGTCCCCGAAGCTGAGCTATCCATGTGGGTTATATGCTACGTGCCCGTTTTTATGTCATTCATGAACATTCTTCCTTCTCCTAGATCTTTTCCCTTCATTGTCCCCTACCTCCTGTTTGAAAACACAATGTCTGTGACCAAATTCAATGCCATGGTATCTGGGTTGTTCCAGTTGGGGAGCTCATATGAATGGATTGTAACCAAGAAGGCGGGACGATCATCAGAATCTGATCTGTTAGCTGTGGAGGAGAGGGAAACGAAGGCCATGAACCACCCACAACTTCATAGAGGAACTTCAGACAGTGGTCTCTCTGAGCTCAACAAGTTAAAAGAGCATCAAGAAGCTGTTGCTCCTAAACCTCCTGTAAAGAAATTGAACAAGATCTACAAGAAAGAGCTAGCACTCGCTTTCTTACTGCTCACTGCTGCAGGTAGAAGCCTTCTATCAGCTCAAGGGGTACATTTTTACTTCCTACTATTTCAAGGCATATCATTTCTACTGGTCGGTCTTGACCTGATTGGTGAGCAGATGAGCTAGTAATTATTGGCGTGAAAAGTTGATGGAAAAGATAGAAATAAAGGGTGAATAAGAGATGGCAAACCAATGTGGTTTTCAGCTTGGTGCACAAATTGGCACACAGGTAGATGCAAAGAGCTTCTTCTCATTAGACGTGCCCATATAGATTCTTTGTCCTCGTATTGTTTGCCCATATAGATTCTTTGTCCTCGTATTGTTTGCCAATAGCCTCACACCATCTTCTTGTTTCTCTGTTTTGGTTCGTAAATTATAGATTTCTGTATGGTTGGTATTCTTAGATGAGCCACAATGTATTCCAATACCACATAGGTTGATTTCTGTAGGGAAGTGTTGGTTTGCATTTCAACATTTACAAATGTAAAACTCTCTGTATATTGCACCAGTTCATTTTATAACAAGATTATATTTCTGTCTCGTATCAAAAAAAAGATTATATTTCTGTCATTTTTCTTACTTGTGTAATTGTAAAGAAGTTTATCACTATGAAATAAGAAATTGTGAAAAAGTGTCGGCAGGCAGTGAGCTACAAATGCTGCTATGTCTCATATTGTGACCCTGGATTTGCAAAGATTAGGATGGTTCTGTAAAATGTGTCCCACATTGCTAATAGTCTAATGCCACCACTACAGCTCCTAATGGCTTCTGGGTGTATGCCAAATTGCCAACCCCTAATTCTAGAAAAGCTATCCATGTTGGTAGATACAGAAGAACCTCTACCCCATGCAAGTCATGTGGACCTCAACCCCTTCAAAGCATTCTTTTTCTACTTTTTGAACGCTTTGAAGCCAGCTTTGCATTTGTTTGCCTGTAAAATTTTGGACAACTCTATACATGATAAATGTTTGCTATGTTAAAATGACCAAATTAAGCATCACCCCTAAAGAATAGATTATAAATTTCCAAGCTTTATGAGTCGCATCGTGGTTTTTGGAAAAGCAGACCATACATCTGAATGGTCTATTAAACAGCTAAAGTTAATTAGAGTTTTTGACAATAAAGGACAAGCAAGAAAGTTCCCAAGGGAAGAAAAATTAATGTAGAATCTAGCTTAATTGGTTGTCACTATGATCATTTCCAAGATCTAATCATTGACCAGTGACTATCATTTTCTTATCATTTTCATTAGTTTATGGCACTAGCTATCATGTAAAGTAGAAACTGGAATGTCAATTTATGAAATATGGTATTGAGAGAGTTGTAATCACCATGTTTATGCTTACTTTTCCAAATTGTTGGCATTCTATTTCATACTCCACACGTAATTAAAACATGCTAGCTAGCTAAGCGAGATGAGATAACTAGAAGTTTATTTCACAAAAACACTCTCGTCATTTTCTCATAAGCATTGAGCTACCTTTTTGACAGAAAGCAAACCAAGACGTTCCTCTATTCATATTCTTTTTACTTTCTACTGTTGAAACCAACATTCTTAATGTAAAAGTACTCTTTCAGATAGATCTTGAAAATAGATGAATCTACTTCTTCCTTCATCCTTACACTGCCGCAACTGTAAACTCTACCATCTGTCATGGGAAGTGAATGTAACCCTGTTGATCGATCATTTGACAAGACAAAGTAACTACTTCACATGTACCTTTCAGTGTCTTCGATACTCTTCATAAATGTGGTAGTATGTACCACTAGCATCTTTAGCTTTATGAGTGTATGGGACTGACAGCAATATTAGTTTAGAAAAACAAACCAAGGATGTGGTCTACAGCTTCCCCAATTTATTTTCTAGAGACAAATGCTTGGGACCTGGAAATTCAGGGCGTGAAACATGAATTCCTTCTTACAATAATCACATATCTCGTTCTCATAAACAGCACAGTAATGGGGTCCCTTATAAAAATAAAAAAGAAAACAAATAAGCTATACAGAACCATGATCTTTTATAGATCACATGCATGCACACATTAGTGTCTTGTAGCTATGCATGTACATATTGTTAAGGAGCAAATTCTGGGTGCCCTACTACCTTGGAGGTTTCTGGCCTACTAGCACGATACATGTCTTTTGGACGTTTTCCTCCGCCAAGTACAGAAAAGTTGACAACCCAATTTAGCTAAAGCTTATTTTAGCGTAATAGTCAATCATTTTATTAATAATAAATATAAGAAAAATGATCTAGCCCTCATCCCACTTCATTCTTGCCATTTTAGCTCAAGCTTATTTTACAGGCAAGTTGGACAAGTTGGGGTGGGTGATAATATTGCGGTTATATTCAGAACGACATAATAAGTTTAACCTTGTTGTATTTTTTTTTTAGAGTAATAGTCAACCATTTTATTAATAATAAACATAAGAAAAATTACAACTTATAAATATAGAAGCCACATCAAAATATAAAATAACAAGAGAAGTACTAGATGCAACAAAGCATCAGAAATAAAACCTAGCAAGGATACGAAGGGATGCAATTAGGCATTTGATGAGGCACCAGACAGAGTCCGAGCTATGTAAAACGGTACCAATAGTATGGTCGACCATACTTCCACGCAAAGATATACGTCGAATAGATGGTAACTTTCTATCAAGGTAACCGCCGGTAGTGTGACCGACCTTGCCTACTCCACGCAAAATAAAGCGCTGAATAGAGAGCAATCTTCTACCTAAGTAACCAAAGAAGCAATTCCAACATGCAGATAAGTTTAGGGCCCAAAAACAGTCTCCCAGATCCCAAATGCGAACCCTAACAACTTCGGGCTCATTCACCAGCTGCCAGGCCCCAAGAAGGAAGGCCCAGCCCAAATTCCACTTGAGCAACCCAACAGAAAAGAGGCCTAGGCCCACCAGGGTACTTTGGGCACCCAAAGCCTCTCTGGGCACCAACCTTGATCGCGGCTCTGACAGCTGCTCCACCGCCCATCGTTGGAGAAGGCACCACCCGGTCCACCACTTACCCGAGATGGCCAAGGACGCCCGACTCTCTGGGTCATCCTGATCCGAGAAGGCAACGTAGTCATTGCTTCTCCCCATTGAACAGAGACACGACGACCCCAATCAAGGAATGGCAACCAGAGATCTCCACCACCAGGGTTACTCAGCAATGCCGCCTCATCTTGACTCCATAATAGTCCACACCGACCTGGATCCCAGATCCGGCCCCAGAGCCAGACTCGATCTCCAGCAGCCCTCCATACACCCAATCGCATCCTTTTGCCACTCACCACCTCGCTCCTTGTCGCTGCCCACTGGTTCTTTAGCCTAGACAAACCAGGTTGAAGAATAGAACGCACACAGCCACCGGTGAGATGTGCTTGCCATGGCCACCAGATTGAATCACAGAAAAATCCTGAACGCTTTGGGTGATCTGAGATTGAGAAACAAGGCCACAAGCCCTGCGCAGTATTCACGACACCAGGAATGGGTCACCGTACTCCTCCGCTAGCATGGAGGAAGGTGCTAGAGACGGCCATCCAAGGAGGCGGCCGCTCTCACCCTAGCAGAGCTCTGCTAGGTCAAAGTTTGGAACTTAAAAGGATTAGATAAACCCTAATTCTTGTTGATTCCCAAATTGAGAATAGTCATGAATAAAATGGCAAAAGTAATAAAACCTAAATTACTTGATTGATTCTATAATAAGTTTAACCTTAGGATTTATCTTTTTGTATTAAGGGTTAGTAGTAATACTTATATAAGAAGTAATGTGATAGAACTCTAACGGCTTACACTAGACACAATATCGACACGAAAATGATCCAAAATGATCGGATGAGGATGGATGCTTAGTTTATATATGTCATCGCTAGAATTGTATTAACATCTCTCATATCCAAAGTTTAATGTATGTCTAAGAGTGGGGTGTCATAGACAGTTCACATCACAAGTGTATGTTAAGAGCAAGCAAAATAATTGATTTCTTTCGGTTCGATTGTCTGTTTATAAACATCAATAGATGTAAACTCTTCATAATGTAGTAAATTTCTTCTAATGTAGTGTCACATCCTTTCATCGTATTATTAGTCAAGTAGTCAGTGTCATTTTCCAGTAAGGGTGTTAAACCCTTTCATCAAATGTCTCTTTGTCAATAACACCTTTCATTTGGGATCAATTCGTGTCCTTTAATTGGGTGCCCTCACACACTTATGTCTATCATGTGAAGCCATACCATCATCTTCATGATGATCACCATAAATCCATAATAATCACTTGCTCCTACACTGGCTAGCTAATAACTGCCATGAGGAATTTGCGCGAAGATGGATATAACATTAGAAATTAATCATCAACGAAAATACAAATATTTGGTAGAATGTCATGGTTATGTCGGTTCGTTTCAACAAAATTCTTGTAGCTTGTCCAACTATTGCTGCACAGTTTTTAGATATCAAACAGACCTCTCCAGAAGGTAATGTTAATGTGGCCGATTTCCCCTCTTTCGAAACCTGTTTTGTTACATAAGCAGTCTCACATTTGTGCCCTTTACAACCTTGTTTGGAAAGGAGGTAATGAAACTGGAAAGAAATCATCAGTGGTTACCAGATGATCAGACTATGTTGTTCAATTTGCTTCTCACCATCAACTGTTTTTTTCAACTTTGCCAATGACGTTTACCTCAAAATAATTGAACAATTTTTTTCTCCAGCAACAAAAAGGATCACATACCAGCACTTGTACATTTCAAGTATATCAAATCATCACTAGCAAGGGCTCAACAGTTGATTGTTCTCCTGTCTGTACTTGTTTTACAAACCTTGTCTAAGCTACGGGTAGATTACCGCATTACATCTCTCACCTTTCTCTAGATTATCGTCATGACTCATGACAACTATTACTGATCGTCTCTGAGAGTAGAATAATCTTTCACCATTAAACTGTATCGCCACATAATTTTGTAGTACGGTTCAAGTTTACAGATTCAGTCAGTCCATTGGTTTAAGCGAGTTAGATATGTTAATGATCATCAATTTGACTAAAAATTTGTAGAGATGATCTATACACTAGTACCTAGAAACTAAATGGTCGAGATGTGGATATGCGACCGAAAACTCGAACTTCACACGTTAATTTCAAAGTGGAGCTCCGCTCTGGATAGGATCTGTATATATATCTTACTTCTTGACATATACTACCACCTAATTGTTGAAAGAAAATAGAGTTTCACTGCGATAAAACTATAAAATTCTAAAACAAAGTGAAGAAAAATGTGAAAACTATACACTTGACTGTAATACACAGGAATACAAATAATACAGCCCCAATTTTTATTTTTATTATTTTTTGCAGATGGATATATGCTTGAACTTTTAGGGCTTGGGAGATGCGGGAGAAACTGAGGGGTTAACAGACCTCGGCCTTTCGAAGCAGAGTCGAGAATTTAACTGTAAGCCTGTAACCTACGCTCTGGTAGACCCTCATTTAAAGGTATTGCAACTCTTTAGACATGTTTAGCAAAAAGGGTTTACTTGAACGTAAAGAAAATCTGAAACCGAAAAAAA
>LYNE01001369.1:45260-72989 GCA_001662545.1 Rosa x damascena | reverse complement strand
TGGATTTATGATTTAATTTTCAGAGATTAATTATGAATTATTTTCAATTATGATTCGGAAATGGATTTTGAGCATTCGATAAGTATCTCTGATATATGACTTTTATTTGAAATCATGATTTAAGTGATTTGTGATGAATTATTTTTCGAGGTGATTTCCGGAAATTTATAATATATTTCTATTCGTCGATATTGAGATTTCTGGAATATTTATCGAAAATGGAATTTTCGATGGAATTATATTTATCAATTATTTCTCACCTAATGGTTTATGATTTCGAGAATATTTTGGCGTGTGGGGCCACGTCAATGGATTATGTACTTTCTCATGAGATATTGGGGAAGCCTTACTAATTTCGAGTTTTCGTGTGGTTTTAAACCACCATACCTGGGTCATCATATTTATTGCTAGCTAGCCTATTAGTACTCCTCCTTACTTACTATGTGTTCGTGGGTGAGTAGAGCAGAGCATGGGATGCTCCAGAGTGTAGGACACTCCGACCCTAGCCTGGGAGGCTCCCTTATTTGCATGTTGAGAACTTCTTCCCCATATTTGACTGATACCTTTAGCTAGCGGGGCTAGCTCGATTTCTTTTGACCAGCGGGGCTGGAATGTTTTCACGAATTTTCGTGTTGCGAGAAATATGTTTTATCCACGTTGCATGCATCGAGTTTTTAATGGAATAAATGTGGGAAAGTATTAAAGCTTTTTCTTTCGTTTGAATTATCTTACTTATTTATTTTTGTCCACTCACTCTAACGTGTTTTACATTACTTTCCCCTGAGCCATTCGGTTTCAAATGCCTAGCTTGCAGGCGAATTAGTGGAGGTCGGGCGTACATGTCATTTGAGGCATAGTTTTCACTACTTCCACAGTGTAGGATCCCTTGATCCTTTACTCTTCTTTTTATATCCCTGTGTATTAGTAGTATTGCTCTGATAACCTTTGGGATTAGTATTGTTGAGTTTTGTGTTTTGTGTTATGTGAAAGTAAAGTTGTTGGTAATTGGGAGCAGGATGGCTCCAGGAGTATAAGGTTGGTTTGCTTGAAGTGTTTTTGTGTGTTTTACAGGTTTTTGCGTAGTCCATTTTAGAATGACTCTGCCGAATTTTTGGTAGAGTTATCCCTAAGGTGGGCCCCACAGGGCCACCTCGGATTTCAGGGTGAAATTCAGGGCGGGTCCTGTCAAAATAGCTCTGGCACTCTTCATAAGAAGTGATCCTTGGGCTTTCTATATTTAATCTAGAAAGTTTTAGCTCATTTGGATTTCGTTTGGTTAGTCTACCGCCCCTCCTTCCTTGTTTAGCTCGTTTTCTCCTAGCCGAAGTAGGAAAATGTGCTAAAGTTGACTTTTCATGCTTCCATGGTTCCATAGTAGGCTTTATTTAGCCTCTAAATATATATTTCGAACTTGTCAACAATATATAGCTTGAGCCACTGACATTGGCTCAATTTCTCCAAGACGTGCTTTGTCAGGCCAAAAATGCTCATTTTGGGTCCAAACAGGGTGAACTAATTATTGAGAGTTGATTGAATTGTTATTTCGAGCATTTCTCTTACGAGCATATAATTATCATGATGTGTTGATTATTGTGTAAAAGTGTGTTTTACTTGAGAAACAGTATTTGAGTTTTGGAATAACATTTTGGGTCATGTGGGACTTGTAAATGTTTTCGATCTATGGATCTAGCTAGTGTCAAAGTAGTGACGAAGGTGAGGGTATCGGATGCCATAACCTTGTTCGGGTGATGGGCTACGATTGAGTAAGTTTGTTGGATGCCATAACCCTAGCCGGGTGACGGGCTACGATTAAGGCGAGTCGGATGCCATAACCCTAGGCAAGTGAAGGGCTACGATTGAGGCGAGTGACGGGGTACGATTAAGGTGAGTTGGATGTCATAACCCTAGGCGGGTGATGGGGTATGATTGAGGCGAGTGTATCGGATGCCATAACTGTCACGCCCCGAATTTTGAATAAACAATTCAAATCCGGAACATGAAAAATCAACTAGAACACAAGTCACTCAAATTTCAAAAACTCAAATTAAATATTACAACTCACTTATACAAAGTAAATATGTAAAGCTCAAAATGAGCATCACTCACCTCACTATTACAATCACTGTAAGACTATAACAGTTACTCTAACCCGCACGATCACTGCCCTGATTCTCCTAACCTGCAAGATTACTCGCTACACAATTTGAATAGTGTACCGGGATTGCAACAACACCAAACCCGGTAAGCTTTTGATAGCTCGTGAGTAAATAAGAAGGAAATGTTGATTTTAAATCATATTTCTTTTAACTCAAGTAAACAACCAACAAGCTCAACATCTGTAAGAAAACATCAAACCAAAACACGGAAAATCCTCAACGAATACATTTCCACAATCCTCTAATCCACAATATCACTACTTTGGTCCATCCCAACTGTTTGGATCCAACTATATCTCGGTTATTATTTAACCGGCGGTCTTCGGACTCCCAGTCCTCAGAGCACTACATCTCGGTTATTATCTAACCGGCGGTCTTCGGACTCCCACTCCTCAGAGCACTACATTTCTACCCTCTATACATCCCCCAATGTCCATTATAAAATCCACATGACTCAATGATCATAATCATCACGTATAAATATGGAAATTCACGTATAAATATGTTAAGTCACGTATAAAGCACATATAAATATGGTAAGTCACGTATAAAGCACATATAAATATGGTAAGTCACATCTCAAACCATAATAAATAAATCATCACAATTCCACACCCACCTCAATGTCACACCATTCCATATATATATACACGTAAATATATAAATACGTAATCATCCGCACAGGGATAATCACTAATACCAACTATAAATCCATAAATATTTTCACACAATTACGACAAAATAAAGTAATTAAAAGTACTCGGTTCGTAATATGAACCACGTGAGATTTACTCACCTCTAATCCCGCTGCATCTTCAATTTTACAAAACACGCCACAACCGCTCACCAAGGAAGACCGTCAATCACCTAAATCCAATATGATCATAACTTAGCCAACCAACTCATCAAATAAAAATAAAGACGATCCAACGGTCGGATCGAAATTATATGATGATCCAACGGTCGGATCCTTACGGATCGCCCATAGGATCATCCCCCAAAATTATCCAGAAGATCCAACGGTCGGATCTTCCTGAATCATCCTTATCAACATCTCCACAAAATTTCACGAAAATCCGACGGTCGGATTCTCACGAATCGCCTTCCAAAACCCTAATTCACAATTATACGAAGATCCAACGGTCGGATCTTCGCCCGTGACCTCACAAGGTCACCGGGACAGTCATACGATCAACATATCAAAACTACAAGTCCATCGGACGGTCCGATCTTCGAAAAACATTAATTGGATTATCGAAATCGATCGAAACCGTAAAAATTCATAACTAAATCATACGATATCCAAAAATTATGAATTAAATATGCAAACGATCGTATCGAAACGTAGAATCTAAAACTGTAATAAATCACATTTTTGACCCCCGGAGGTGGCCGGAAAAGGCCGCCGAAAAAAGGGACAGAGCCACCGCCGACCACCGCCAATGGTGTCGAGGCCTGGCTGCTCCTCTTCCTCTCATCAAGCCCAATAATTTTCATAACTAGCACGAAGTCTGAAAATGACCGGAAGAGGTCGAAAGAGATACCTGAAAGTCTCGGTTCGCCGGAATTTTTCCAGAAACCGGCAGCTGCTCCGTTCAACGTGAAAACGTCCACCACTCGCTTCGATTTCTTCATGAAAGTGATTCAAAACTTTATTCCGAGTACATCTGTCCAAGAATCTCAAAGATTGAACGTCTAGAACTCGAAATATCGGCGTTGACTCAAAATTGAGCAAAAACCGGTTCCTCCTTGCTGCGGCGGCTACCGGTGGAGATAGGTCGAAAGGAGGCCATGGGGAGGTGCGCAAGGCTGAGGCGAAGCTACCCTGAAAATTTCATGACCTATGGTGGCCGGAGGAGGAAGAAACGGCGGAAGGAAGAAAAAGGGCGATTTCCGGCCGGTTTCACAGCGGCAGCCCGACCTCCCTCCCTTTTTTTTATTTTTCTGATTTTTTCGGAAATTTCCGAAAATGCATATATTTATACTAATTCGGAATTTCTTCAAAAAATCATAACTAATTCATACAAGCTCCGATTTTTGCGTTCCACATATGCACGCGATCGTATCGACGAGCTCTACAACTTTCATGAAGGAAATTTTCCCAAATTCCGTACGTATAAAAAGTCAGTTTTTGAGACGCCCCTAAATGACGTACGATTTCGAAATAGAATTATTCGAGCTAAATCCACAACTCCTCAAAGCTTCGTACTTCCTTCCATGACTACGAAATCATTCTAAAATGTCCTCGGAAATTAATTTGGATTTTTTCGGGGTATTACAATAACCGTAGGCGGTGACGGGCTACGATTGAGGTGATGTATGTTACCTTTGAGAAGTAATGATGTCGAGTTCTGAAACGAATTATTTTGTGAGATTGCGTATTCGGAGTTGAATGGTGAAGTCTTGGTTTTAGCGTGAGTTGTTGATTTCTTTAATTAATTTCCTTTTCAATTTCTATTGTTTGGTTTCTTTATTTCTTTTTCTTTTTCTCTTCTTTTGTTAATTTTTAAGTAATCTCCTGAACTAAGCTATATGCACGGATTACTATAATTTCTATTGATTGATTTTAATGTAGTCTCTTGAACTAAATTTTATGCAGGGATTACTATGATTTCTATTTTTGAATTGTGTGATTTTGGGTGATCTCTTGAACTAATTTTCTATGCAGGGATTACTGGTATTTATTTGGAATTGATGCTAGAATTAATCATTGTGTGGATTTGTTGTCCTTGGGTCGGAAGGGTGTTTTGTGGTTATTTAGGTTTACTCATACGAGCTTGCAAAAGCTTACCGGGTTTGTTGTTTCAACCTGGTGCACTATTCCATGGTGTAGGGGTTATTGTGCAGGTTAGAATATTGAGTGATTGTCATCGAAGCTGAGGTCTACGTTCGATAGCATGGATTTCGATGGGTACTCTTAGTTTGAAGTCTTCCGCTGTACAGTGAGTTGTGGTGGGTGTATTTACTTATTGAATTGTCATTCAGTTTAATTTATAAACTATCCGTAATGAAATATGTGACTCTAAAGAACGAGTCGGTATTGACATTGTGAGCTCAATTTGTTTAGTTACTTAATTTAAATGAAAAATTTTCCATGTGTCTTTCTTGTGCTTGTTAAGTTATAGTGTTTCGGATTTGAATTTATTTATTCAAAATTTGGGGCGTGACAAGTTATTTCTTGAATATTCGTATCAGGAGGCTCTGTTTACAATTGATATTTTAAGAGGCAATTTGTAATGTCGAGAAGGATAAGGATTTTAAAATTCAAGTCGCAGTGTTATTAATTTTGAGCAGTGTTAGAGTTGAAGCTTGGATTCTAAGTAGGGTGTCTCAAGTATATATATTTTTTTCTGTTAAAATGTTAAATAGAATTATAATTGAAATTGGTGAATTATTTGACATTGGTTAAATTAAATCTTGAATGTTTTCGGTTTGTATAAAAGTACGTGCTATTTCAAGCAATATAATTATGATGTAATTCATTATATATCTGCATTGAGAAATGTACATATAGATTGTAAAAGAAATTTGGAGGATTGGAATATTGATATATAGCCTGATGGATTAAGAGAAATTAATTATTTTGCATAGTTGAGCTTAACTCGTATTGGCTATATTAATTTCAGATAGGCAAACAAAGATGTAGATTTTGGTAATCGAGGTTAAGCAAGATGACTAGCAAAATGAAATGTGGATTGAATTGTTACGGGTGTTAGATCATACATTCGGAATATGCAGAGTCACCCCCAGTTAGTAAAATACACGGTACGGGACGATATCTACGTCCCAGTGTCTCACATGTTTTAGCTGGATTTCACAGAGAGGTGTGATACCATTATACTCTAAACATACTAGAGTTTTATCAAAACTGTAAATGTGAGCCCCCGAAAATTTTGTTTAATTTTTAGAAGGTAATTTTTCGAAAATAAGATTTTTGCACAAGGTGATTTTAGTGAAGGAATGGATTCTGGACATTTTAGGTATCGAGACTACCAATTGGGCTATTTGAATTAAGTTTGGGCCAATGTCCTTCCAATTGGGCCTAAAGAATTACTAAGGTTTGTTGAAGCAAAAGATTGTCGGGATTATTATGGAAGGATACAAATTGAGTTTTTAGTAATTCAAGTTTTGGGCATACGACGAAGTCGAGAATTAACTTAGGAAGTTTCCGACGAAAAAATAATAAAAGAAAAGTTACGAGCTCAAAACCGAAAGCAATTACTTAGAGGAGTTCGTAATTCGTCGCAAGGGCAAAATGGACATTTCGCATATGCAAGTATAAATAGGAAATTACAAACCCTAACACCTAAACTCTCTCATTTTCTCCCTCAGCCGCGTCCTTCTTTCTCTCTCTCTTGCTCGACCTTTCGCTCCCTCTCTCTTCTCCTTCCCTCTGCCACCAGCGGAAATATCATCTCCGACCATCACCTTTTATCACCGCCAACACCCATCAACGCCGCACCAACATGCAACCCAGACCCAATCAAAATCGAAGCCATGCATCGACCCCAACCTCTCTGTTCCGCTCTCCTTCTCTCTGCCATAGTCGGGAAACCAAACATCATGTCACCACCTCATGTCACCACCACCATCCTTCGAACCAGCATCCAAATCCAACCAAAGTCCAACCGAAATCACCACCAAGCATCGTCGTTAATCTCCACAGACGACCACCACAGTCACGTCGGGTTGGCCGGCCAGAGCTTCCATCTCCGACCATCATTTCAACACACCGCAGACACCAACCTGCCTAGACCAAACCGAGCATTGAAATCCTAAAGTTTCGCTGATGATCGAAGCCAGAAGACTACTGCACGCACCGTCACCAGAGTATTGCCTCTACATGTCTTCATTTCCCGGTCTCCAGTCCAAACTGAGCGAAACCACCGTCAAGAATCGAATCAGCGCCTTGTCAAAAACTAAAACCCTAGGGCCCCGACCTCTAACTCCGACCAGAGCCACCTCGGGCGCCGCACACACCACCGCAGGCGCGTGAGAAATTTCTAACTTCGCCGCTCACGGCTGTTGGAGGTTAAGACCGCCTCTATTAGGTAATCTTCACGTTTCCCCTTTGATTGGAGCTTCTGCTTTGACGTGAAACAAAATCCCTAACTCTGTCATTTATTTGGGATTATGTGAGGTGTTGTGGGATCTGCGTTTTTGAAGCTTTGGAGAAGAAATGAGCTACTGGGTCAGTTTCGATTAAAATCGATTAAGGTAAGGACCGCAAACTCTATTCTGGATGCGAAATTGGTTGAGTGTTGAGTATTGATTGTATTGTTTTCTACTAGAGGTCTGAATGGATTAATGGTGGAGGAAAAAGGCAGCTGGCTTGAATCGAATCCTTGTTTGGAAAAGAAGAGTGGTAAAGGCATGTTACTCTGAATTGTGAAATTGATGGTGTTCGGTTTCTGATTGTTGTAAATGGGTTTGTTGGAGTTATTTTAGGAAGTGAAGTTAAAAATTGCAGAAAATTATTGTTGCCTCATGAAGGGAAAAGAGTAAAAATGGTGATATGGTGGTTTGAACCTTTGGTATGGTATTTGTGGTAACTTTGTGATTACTAAAGATGCTTGTGATCTGTTTGTGTTTAATTAAGCAGATGACATTGATATAATTTTGGTTTTGTTATAAAGTCAAGGTAGGCAAAGACTGGTTAATTTGGTGAGCTCTATGCAGTTAAATGAAATTAGGACATTCGATCTCGATAAATGAAGTAAATTACAAGTGAAGTACTTTAAAGCTACCATATCCCAAAATCGTAATCCATTGGGAATGGTAATCGTGATTTGTTTTCTTAAAGTAAAAATGTGAAACAAATGAAGGTGAAAGTGCCGAGTATAACCGCCATATCCCGAATGATTCAAATGCTACATTGATCATTTGGATTATTTGGGAATGGTAAGTATATTTGTTGCTTAAAAAAGGGAATGCTAGACAATGGAATTAAATATTTAATCCGAATTATATTATCGAAAGAAGTATGATCACCATCTCCTGAATAAGCTTACTACGTTAACTGAATTGTTTGGGAATGGTTACCATTAAATATTGATTCAAGTTAAATTGGTAACTCATAAAAAAATTAAGCAAATGAGTTATGAATTGAGTACTTATCGGATTTAGTTTTTGTTAAAGGACTCGAGCGTATGCTATGGATTTGGACAAATGATCGAAAGTCGGGTACGAACCCGAATGTAGACGAGCACTCCATATCCAGGTAGGATGAGTTGTCCCTTCCTTGTTAGAGGCTTTTTGATATATGTGGAATGCTATTCTAAGATAGTATGTTGCCTGCAAGAACATTTTTGGTTGTTCATTAGTCGATGCCTCGTGATACATGTGTTTTCAGAACTGATAATTGCTAATTGCGAAAACCGAGGCTAGACTTGCATGTTGAGATACTGTACCCTTGTATGTTTATACTTGTGACCTGAAAGTGAATAGGACCTAGACGCGTAGATTCCTAGGGATCCCACAATGTCGATAACCGTGAACCTCCGAAGGGGGCCATGCTCCTATGTTTATCGAGGAAAGGTAAGTACAGACAGTGAACTAGTCATAGGAGACTCAGGGCTAGGAAATGGACACTTTCGCTACTTGTAGTCACAAGGGCTACAGAGTAGTTGACCGGTTCTTGAAGGATGACGAACCGGGTCGGTCACCGATTTGTTTTAGATTGGCCGGCAGGTAAGTATCTTAGAGCTCCAAGTTGTGTGAAAATATTGCATATGTTTTATAAAAGAGATAAATGTTTGTGGTTGCCTATTTTAACTGTATTTTCGATACACGTGCACAATATTATGTAGTAGATATTGGTGTTGCCGAGATCTGGTGCTCCACCACTTTCCAGAATCAATCTTCCAACGGGTCATCCATTGGTGTTGCCGAGATCTGGTGCTCCACCACTTTCCACCAGAGCAAAAGAGGCGGCGAAGCTCTCGGTTATAGTGGCCGTAATAGTTGAGAGAAACTCTCCTAGAATTTTTATTTATAAATTATATGTAATAACTTAAAAACAATGTTTTAAATTAATAAAAATAATAGAGAGTCTTATCTTGCTCTCTCTATATTTAAGAGCAAGATAGTTAAAAGTTAAAATGAAGAGTCAGTTAGGAGTTTGGTGTGGCCACTAAAATTAATTTAAAAACTAAACATGCTCTTCAAAATAGCTAAGAAGTTTGGTGAGGCTAGCACAAGTTTCTTTTGTTTGGATGACGCTCCAGAGAGTGTTCTGGATGTGTTACGATATGATTGTAATCAACTCTATTGAGTTGTAATCTATAAAGTTATTTCCTTGATTAAAAAAAAAAAAAGCTAAGGAGTCAAGAGAAAGAAAAAATGCTCTGAGCAATTCCAACAACATTATCTAAAATTTTCGTATTTTATTTAAAAAAAAATTCTAAAAACTATTATGGGTAACTGTTTTTGAAAACTCAGGTAAATATATATTTATTGATTAAGATTGGTTGATGAGAAACAAACTATTGAACATATGAGTCATGTTCACCTACTCAGTGAATTACATCTTCAGCTGTGCTCAATTACTATTGGATCTAAATTTAATAGAGAATAATAGCAAATAAAATAAGTAAATTCCAACTATCATATCATTCTCCATCTTGTGTAGGCCTGGGACTTGGAACTTGAAAACCGGAGGATCGGCATCGAACCAAACAGAAAAATCCCGTTCAATTTGGTTATCATGCATTTTGACATTACTATTTTCCGGTTCGGTTCGTCATGCTACATCACCGGTTCAGTTCCAGTGCTTGTGTTTAAAATTTCTGGGACCCGAAGTACATGCGTTGTTGTGTAATTAGTACTTCGACTGAAGGGCAAAACACCTATTAGTGATTAATAACTCATCATTTGCCTTTCATCAAGAGACCTTTATTTTTCGGTTTCAATATACAAAATTGTAATTGTGCTATGACGTTGACTTATGTTAATATTACTCATGTATTGAATTTCGCTTATTTCTCTAAAATAAGCTAGGCCATAGGAGATCATTAGACTAGTTTATAAGCAAAATAAAAAAAAATAGTCCTATTTTTGTTTCTGGTCCCTCTGATCAAATCCCCAACCCCAAAAATTAACTCTCTCTCTCTCTCTCTCTCTCTCTCTCTCTCTCTCATGCCATCTCAAACTCAGAAATTCCGATCTGTTCTTCATTCCCAATTAAACCCTCAAATCCTAGCCTATCTCAGTATCCCTCAACTATCTCAGTTCTCTCTTCTACTACTCTCCAAAACCCTCTCTCTATCTCTCTCTGACCCTTCCGCTCTCATATCGACATGGCTATGTCATCGCCGTCTCTCTCTACCACTAATGCACTAGTTTCGTCTGCATCTTAGTCCAAGACTCCTCTATCACATGCCCCTGTTTGGATCCAAAACTAGTTGGCGTGCAACCTGTCTCTTTTGAGCGTGTGCACAGGCGTGCCAGCACCGTGGGGTACAGTCGTCGGGGGAGTCCCTTGACCTGAATTCTTCTTCAAGCATTGTGGACGAGGAGAGCACCAACCTCACCACAAGGTTCTTCTCTAGCCTTCCGAGAAAGGACTTTTTGCCTTACGGATAAGGACTTTGGATGTGATCTCTTCGCGTCACCGAATTGATACTCAACGTTGTGGGCTGAGTAGAGCAATCACTTGGAAGTTTGGAGAAAGCACGGGTTTTGCTAAAGCGTGACTTTTGCTTCGCTGGTAGTATCGGTGGCAGTAGTACTGGCAGTAGGCTCTTGGAGAGACTAGGACTGGAAGCACGGTCGTCAGGTTGATCTGGTGATGCTGACAGTCAGCTCTTGGAGAGACTAGGACTGGCGTGCGGTTACCAGGTTTCAACGAGGTTGAAGGTTTGCTCCGGGGAGGCTTTGTAATCGCTGGGATTGATTGATTAAATAGAGGTCCGTACTTTTCTGTATCGTCTTTAGCCTCTATATATAGGCTGCTCGTAGATTCACTTTCCAAATAGGAATTAAATACTATATTTTAGGCCACAGTTATTGGCCTTGAATCAAATCAAAACTCTTAATAGTTTTGATATCTATCGTAGGCAATAATTAATAATTATCTGACTCTGTCGCCGCTAGAATATAGGCAAGGATTAATTGCCTCTTGGAGTCCTGAACGTAATCTTCTTGGACGCACGCGGACTGTAGGATATGCATGTATATATCTTCATATATCTTCGCGTGGATTCTTCGCGAGCTTGCGGCATGCAATCATGTATAATTAATGGTTCCTTCCATTTTATTGGCAGTGAAGAGTGATGATGGCCCACCAAACTTCCTTCCTTAATTGTCTCACCATGCATGATATATATGTGAATATGTTAGCCACGTATTGGCCTCTTCCTGTTGAATGCCATTAAAGGATAATTATACCCTCCCTTATATGTTGCATGTCCAGCACACTTCTTAATTGCATGGGAGATCTTTGATTGCTTGCACATATATATATATATATATATATATATATATGTACTTGAAGAATGATAGCATTCCTCAGTTGATTAAAGCCACAAGAATCCTAACCAAATGCATGCACGTAACCATGACTCTAATCTTAATGCAATATCTTTTGCCAAATATGCTCCGTCTTCGTAGCCAAGTAAACCACCATTAATTATCAAATCTCTTGATAATTACTAGTAAATCCATGAATATCACAATTCGCCTCAGGATTGCTTGATCTCCAAGTAGGCCTTATTTAGCCTCTAAATAATATATTTCGAACTTGCCGCAAATATATGGCTTGGGCCATAGATTTTGGCCCGGATTTCTTCGAGTCCCCCTTGTCGGGAAAAAATGTTATTTTGGGTTCAAACAGCCCCTACTGAGACACAAGGTTCCTCAAAGAGATATTGACAACGCTGCTGCCATCGCAGACTCATCTACACCATCGATTGACTCGATTCAGTTCTGCATAGTTATGGGAATTTTTACCTCAAACCCAAACCTATTTCTTTGCAACAGTTTTGGTGACGGTTCCTTATAATTTTAATAGGATCCGAACCGATCCCAGGCCTAATCTTCTTATTTAAATTCAATGATGATTGAGCACAACTGAATATGTAACTCATTGAGTAGGTGAACAAAGATTGTTAAATGTATTAAGTCATTGATTAAAGGAAGGGAGCTTCTATTCATGTCTCAAAAATTAGTTTTTAGACATCCCTACTTAATACATCTCAAGTTACTTTCACAAATAACCAATATCATATCTATACCTCTCTAATTTTCTCAAAATGTACATCGTCTAATAAAATCAATAAAAGCCTTTTTTTATTTTAATTTATTCACTACTAGAAATTTCCCCAATAGCACCTGCTTAGCCACTGTTGCATGGCCACCATAAATCATCAGTGGCTGTTTGGAATAGTATCACACCTTTGCAATTTATCAGTGGGAGATTTTGTTGTCTCCACTGTTAACAGTGGCCATTAAGCACAGTACATATGTCTTTTGTATATTTTAATTCAATAAAATTCTCAAACCCACTGAAACAGTGTGGAATGTGAAGATAAACTGATAGAGTAATGAACCCATTGGGAAGATAGAGTAATGAACCCACCGACATAATTTAATATTCATTATTTATTAATTTTATCTTATTATTTATCTGATTTTTTTCCCCTATAATGCGTACTATGTGAACTCTCTAGCCTCTATCTCTCTCTTACCTTAGCTCAGTTCACTCTGCTCTCTCTTATCTCTTCCATCTTCCACCGCTTTCTCTTTTCCGATTTGGAACCGATGAAAGAGATATGAGAATCGATCCAATCTTTGATTAATCGCCGAAGCCATGTACTAGCGGTTAGACTGATACCATTGTTCATCGGAGATCTGAATACATAGATCCGGTCGGATGGTAAGATTCATGTACTGAACCCACTCAGCCAAGGTTTTCTTATTTCCAATTCTGGCTTTCTGATGCTTTGGTATGTATTTATATCCTAGTTAATTTGATTGAAATTTGGTTTTGTTATGATTGGATTTGCATGTCAGATCTGAAATTCAAAATTGTTGAAAACAAAAATCAGGTTGCTTAGATTCCCTGTTAAGTGGTATAGTTCCTTCGAAGCACCTCTTTTTTTTTCTCTTTCCATTCGCTGTTTGGTTTGGGTTTTGTTCTTTCGGAAATCGACATGTAAATGCAGCTATCAACCTATATCTTTCAAATGTCAATCATCTTCTTCTCCGTCAACTTTTCTCGTAATAAACTCTGGTCCCATTTGGTCGTTTCCATTTTCCTCTGCCTCGGTTTCGTCGATTATTCCGATACACGCACATACACATCAACATAAGTTACTCATACCAGGTACCAACCATCTCTCTAATATCATCAAAACAGATTCTTGATTCATTTTGCATTGGATTCTGGGCCTTTTAGTAACTGGGTTTCTCTCTGATTTTGCCAAGGAGGTTTTTTCTTTTTCTTTCTTGACTTTGATTTGAGTGTGATTTTGATCATTGAAAGGAGAGATCTTTCAATGTTCCTTTTTAAAAGAAAATATTGTTTGGGATTCCTTAAAAATAGTTCTGTTATTACTAATTTTCTTTGTGAATTATGATTATGATTGCATCATAAAGTGAACGAGCTTCTGAACATGTTTATCTGAGATGTATTGGCTTGTTGTTTTCCTTAGCAATGTATAAGTTTGTGGGTTGTTAGGAAAGTGAATGATTAACATTCATCTAATGTGGAAATGACTTAGACATTTGAAAGGATAAAAATCATTGCGAGAGAAATGTTATTATTCCCCAAAGCTTTGATCGACATTTCTTTGTTCTCATTTATATAATCGTTGTACTTTTGTCATTTATGATTGTTCAGAATGGCTACTGCTGTGTTTCACCAATCCATTGGAACTCACCAGTCTCATGGTCATCTCTATAACTCTGGCACAGTGAATCATTGTGGAACGAAAATAACTTGTTCACTGACTGTGTTGATGTGCCTCTGAGCAAGAAGGTGTAGAAGAGGAATCAAAGCAAGCAAGAGAATCAGCAACATACCTGTCGACATGATCTATACATCTGCACAGATGACTGCCATGCCTGCCATGACATAGCATTTTCGTAGGAAGGTAATTTTAGGGGAAAAAAAAATTGCTTGTGTACCACACTATGTAGCTATTTGGAGGCATTGTGATGGTCGTAACTTGAAACTGATGTGGATAGATGATCAAATTGGTTTTATACCATTGATCATCTATGCAGTAGTTAGCTGGTGCAGATAAAAAATGTGTATTAAAGGGGAAAGGAAAATGCAAAAGATACCTATTAACTCAAACTCCCGGTTTTACTAATGTATTAATGTCTGAACTCTTATTAAGTCTGTTACTTCGTCAGTTTGTTATAGCTGCTTCAGATTGCAAGGTGGAATGAAATACCTTTTTGGTTAGATCACCTATTTCACCCTTATTCTTTGTTGTAAATAACCAATGTGTTGGTGCAGGCACACGTTATTCAAAGGGGTGCAGTACAACCATTAATTAAGATGCTATAGTCGCCTGATTCACAGGTCAGGGAGATGTTGCTTTTTGCAATTGGGAGGTTGACACAGGTTATTATCTGTCTCGTTATCCAATTTTATATATCAGTTGTTGGAATATATTAAGAGAGTTTGAACTATCATGTGAGAGACTGGTTGCCATTGTTAATTTTGTTTTATAAAATGCCTTTAGTATACATGATGGGAATCCTCATGGTATTCTGAGCTTCTATTGTGTTTATTGCTGCCCTGTTTGCTTTATTGACCCTGCAGTTTGCTCCACAGGCCCTGCATCGATTTGGAACCAAACCTTGCATTCAATGGTGATAAGGATAATCTTGTAACCACCAGGAATATATATATAATCTGGCTTGAGACCTTACAACCAAGATGTTGCTTATGGCCACATTTCTAAGTCATAAGAATCTGCACTGGGTAAGCTTTCTTCAAGCTGTGTGACTCGCATCTAGTATCTAGAAAGCTACAGCTCTTTCATTTTGACATGTAGAACTGTTTTCTTTTTTACTTTTAATTCTCTTGAGATATGGACACTTGTGCTACTTTATATTTATATATTACGTGTGTGTGTGTGTGTGTGTGTGTGTTTTTTTTTTTTTTTTATTTGTATAGGGGACTGACCAATTAGATTTAGTCTAGTCTAGCCTTTCTTTCATTTCACTTCTGTCAATTAATTATGCCTTGTGCTGGTTTACTTATCTTGTTAAAGACTTTCTTCACTGTTTCTTCGAATTGAAATACGGGTACTTTGTTATAGTTAAATCAGTGCAGTGTTTGCTATTTAGAGCATGACACTAGTACTTGACAATACAGTAGAAGACATCTCAATTTTAGTACTAACATCCAGGATATTAAATTATAATCTAATTTTTGTACCTCAGGGTGGAATTGCAACATTCTCATAAAAGTTATGAAATTGACAGAAAGCATAGTTGCTGGAGGTAGCTAGATGCAGCCAAAGAAGAACATGAAGAGATTTATGTTTTTTAATGTTGCATTTTATTTGACATTGTATACGAATTGTACAATACATTTTAGAAATACATGGTTGTAGCTAGACCAAATTGTTATTTTTTTTATATATACTCCCAATTTTGCCACTGATGTTGGTGGTATTGTGAAAACACACTGATTCAATAACAGTGGGAAAGAAAAAGGTATTTTGCTGCATTGGGTTTTGGTATGCCACTTATGTTTTATCAGTGTGGATTGCCCCAATAGCACCTGCAATAGAGGGGACTGATCCCTCATTAGTGGCTGCATAGTGGCCAATGGTATTAGGCACTGTTATTAGTGTGTATTGAGACAAAGGAGACTAATTTTCATCAGTATGGAATGGAGAAATTTCTAGTAGTGATTTATACCTTCAAAATCTGTAGATGGACGTTTTTCAATTTTTAAACATTTCACAATTCTATTTTATCTTCGATACAATTTAGCTAAATAAAAAAACAAAAACAAAAACAAAAAACTCCCCATGGTAGTGGTCTTTCTCCATGCTGCTTTTGTATCTCTCTCTCAAATACACGTGCATGGTGATTTCTCAAGCTTTTCTGTGAGCATTTTTTTTTTTTTGTACAGGTATGTGCCAACATGGGGTCAAGTATAGATTTCATGCCAATAATTGATTTGTGGGCATTGGAGACACCTAGTCAAGTAACAGAACCCCCACACTTAAAATTTTGAGAATAGTTTTAAAAACTTAATAAGGAGGTATCTCGTCATTCATCTTGTCAAGGAGAGGATATCTTGTTAAGGAGAAGATATTTCGTCGAGGAATAGTGAAACCCATCGAAGAAGATCTTGATAAGATAAATCTCTTCAAGGACAGATCGTTTTAGATGGGTCCATCTAAAACGATCTTGATAAAGTAATATCCTTCGAGGAGGATTTCATGAGGTGATTAATTTCTTGATTGCCAAAATTTTCACTTTCGCTCCCGCTCCGGTCCGAAGAAGCAGGTGAAGAAATTTAATTTTCTATTTAAATTTTCCGCATCAACAAGAAGATAATGATGCAGATTTATCAAACAATCAGTGTCCTGAAAATGAAAAGCATCAATATCCTGAGAATGGAAAGTCCTGTTTTACGCGTGGCCAAGTAATTGGAGAGGAAGGTGGGTCCTTATCACAGCAATACAAATCAGAAGAAATGTTAGAGAGCCAAAAGAATGATGGTCAAAGGTGAGGACAATGCTTGTAGTCGATGGTTCCTGTGCAAGCTAATGTAAATTGTATGCTCACATTTTTGGTTGGTTGATCTTTTGCAGGTTGACAAAGGCACCATGTTGATAAAGACACAAAAACAGTAGCAGATGGGAAACCGAGTACCAACTCTGGAATACTTAGGTTTGTTAGTTCAAATGAGAAAGGATTTAAGGGTTTAACATTGGTCCAAACCCCGCTTAACGTTACGCCTTTGATTCCAAGACCAAGCACATAAACAAGGAGATAGTTGATGGGAATGTGGAGGAGAATGGCCAAAGTTGCACAGCATATTAGAGGATGGATTGAGTTCGGAGATAGATAGACAAAGGGTGCAAAAGACTTTGTGCAATAAAGTTCGGAAAATAGATGTAAAAATTGTAGAACGATAATTCTCAGAGTTGAAAATTTCAATAATTTACCTTTTTGTGCATTTGCAAGTCTTTTTCTCTTTGTAATTCCTTGATGAGACTCCCTTCAATTCCTTGATTGTTTCTTCCATGATCGAGATAATTTTCTACTTGTAATTTTATGCTAGAAAGTACGACGCATGATGGGAAAGTACGATATAATGGTGAGAGAACGCTCATGACAAATACCTAAATATTGATTAAACCAAACTAAATATCATTCCCAAGAAACTCGAAGAACAAGAGGGCCTGCACCCCTGCACTACGATTTTTCCTTGCTGTAAAGGCAGACAACAGAAAGGCTCACGAAGACCATGACAAAAATGGAAAGGGAAGACCATCCCTAAACTGCTAACAAAGAGAGAGGAGCAGGGGATTTTCAAGAACTCAATGTCAAAGCCCTTTACTGATGTATATTTTAAGGTTTATGTTGAAGAACAAGGTTTCTTCAACAGAAGAGATTTTTTTTTTCTTTTCTTTTCTCTCTCTTTTGGGTTCTTATTGGTCATTTGATATAAGTTGACAAAATCAATTATTATTTGAATTTAAATGCTAATTTTGAAAGTTTGGACAAAAACTCTCTTAATTAATTGTATTTACGATTAAAAGGGAAGTAGCTTAATATTACCTATATTTCTCTCATTTGGTGTAGAAATAGGTAATGAAACCAAGAATTTTAGGGATTCTGATGATCTATTTAGAGTTGAATATTAAGAAAAACTTTTATATTATAAGTACAAATAATGTTTAATAAATCTGGTGGAGATGCTCTTAGAGCAAATATTTTAAAATCATAGCTAAGATAAGTTTGTGGTATATTTATTAATTTAATAACCAGCACAAATTCAATTAGGGATGGCAATGGGGCGGGTTGGGGATGGGGATCACAATACCATCCCCATCCCCATCCCCGGTGCCATTTTCTACCCCCATCCCCGCCCCAATCCCCAATAAAAATATGTTGGGGATTCCCCGTCCCCATCCCCATTGGGGACTAAGCCTCCAAACCCGCCCCAAATCCCCAATAAGAATTTAATAAATAAAATAATTATTTCTCATATTGTCTTTTTTAAAATCAAAATCTACAACACATAAATTTAAAATATAATTAAATTCATAAATCATAATTCAGTGAGTGCAAAAGTCAAAACACCATTAAAGTAAAACTGTAGCTATTAAAGTAAAGTAGTAAATGTATATATTTGTGATTTATATTATAAAAAATAAATTAAAATATATAAGTTAAATATATGTATATATTATTGGGGCGGGTTTGGGAATGGGGATCACAATACCATCCCCGCCCATCCCCAATCTTAGATAGCGGGGATTGGGGATCCTCATTCCCCATTTGTCCCTGAATTCTCTCCCCATTAGGAGCGAGTATCCAATGGAGCTCCACCCCGCTGGAGATTTTTGCCATCCCTAAATTCAATCGATCAAACCTTCTGTGCCACCAAATCCTCCTTTGAGTCCTTGCCCTTGCCAGGATGGTAAACCCCATCTAAATCTATCTAGGCTTTTGAGAACGCGTAAGCCACGTCAGAACACATTTAGACCTGTACTACCTCTACTAATATGTCCACCAAAGCTGCTCGCCTCCACATCACCCTAGCACTATCGAATCAAGCCATGCCAAGAGCAAATCAAACCTAGGGACACCATAAATAACGTTGAAAAGCACCAAGACACCACCACCCGCCAAACACTTTGATCCATTAGACGCTATGACCAACGAAGACACCAGGTGACACCCTAGGAGATTTGAACCCAAAGCCGACACAAAAGGCAAGTCACCAGTGCCACAGTCGACCATCCTAACCTTGGCGCTTAAGCAGTGCCCAACACCACCTCCAAAACACTGAGTGTGTAAGCCCAAGACTAGCAGCTTTAAGTCCAAGAGGTTTAAACCCCCAAGGTCCCTTTGCATGGGAAGAGAAAACCCTAAAACACCAATGTTAGACAGTAGACACTAATTGATTACACCGCGACCAAGCAGGAGTCGAAGAATTGCCAACCACCATGCATGCCACAGTCGACCATCCTAACCTTGGCGCTTAAGCAGTGCCCAACACCACCTCCAAAACATTGAGTGTGTAAGCCCAAGACTAGCAGCTTTAAGTCCAAGAGGTTTAAACCCCCAAGGTCCCTTTGCATGGGAAGAGAAAACCCTAAAACACCAATGTTAGACAGTAGACACTAACTGATTACACCGCGACCAAGCAGGAGTCGAAGAATTGCCAACCACCATGCATCCCTAGGAAACCCTAGGAAAGTATTGGTAGCTCGGGACTTCTGTTACAGTAAGAGCATGTTTACTTACTTGGAATGTAATTGAATGATTACGGAGTAAAAACACTCCTGTGTTTACTAACACATAAAGGAATCGGAATGATTACAGGTAAAAGAATTTCTGTGTTTACTAACACATGAAGGAATCGGACTTGGCGTAGGTCCCACCTATTTATCAGGAATCGATTCCTGAATACTCAGGAATTCGATTACGAAGGGGGGAGATGAGTTTAGGAATCATTCCTCCGGAATCAATACCGATTCCTTTCTTCTCTCATTCCACTTGTCTCCGATTCATGATTATTTTCCATTCCAAGTAAGTAAACGTGCCTTAAATGGAATAACTTAATGTAACACGCACTTATTTTTAACGCCAAGAGTGAAATACAGTACCCCATATGCCCTGGAAAATTGATAGCCACAAGAAGTGATTGGCGTGCGCAGGATCACTAGTCTTGGTGCTTAATTAATTAACCGTAATAAGATAGTGAATTAGTGATAAGATGTTGATAAGGGATTTGTTTATGGCGTTTTAGGAAAGTATTTGATGTCGCTTTTGATAAGAGACATACCCTTCTAGAGTTTTAACTTTGAAGAATTAATTAACAATACATATCTTTGTCTCTTCGATTATCTTATCTTTTTTCTTTTTCTTTTTTGTTTGCTATTCTTAAAAGGATTGTGCAAAGGGAATACTGTACTGGTGGAGTGATGGCCTTTTAAAAATTCAAATAAAATAACATACAAGGCACAAGTAGTCGGACATTAATTTCCTCAATATATCTGATCAGTGTAGAAGACACCGATGCATCTGTTCGTTCAGCTGGTGCGTACATTCTCAAAGTGGAGGAACCGCCAACACCATCATGGCACTAACAAACTGACCCATCTGCATTCTTTGGATCATTAGAATTAATATGCTCATAGAAATCCACATCCACATTCTTAATTATAAGCCTCTTATATGACGCTCTGTTACCTTTGTGCAGGGCATCTTTTTTTATCCCACCGACATCTCATTTTATGTGGTAGTTGATGTAACATAAAACCAACTTTCTTATCAGAACATTTTATTAAATGATGTGGCAAGTGAGATGCCAATGGAATCTAAAATTGTAGTTCATCTAAAATTATTCTATATGTTGTTTCGCATGCAACCATCGCCATGATTTAGTTTTGACCACATGCATTTTTCTCAGATTTTAGTTGGTACCATTAAAGACGTATAATGAAATAACAACACAAATATAAAAAAAAATATTTAAAAAATCATAATTTCTAAGCGTACCAAGACTTTTATGAACAATTTTTCTAATTCTTTCAGAAATGGGCGTGTTTCGACAATCAAAGTTCAAACTATACTTAATTAAAAACTCATTTTACTAAATAATATTTATTCTTCTACAAAAACTGCACTCCAAATTGGGTTCCACGTTTGTCAATTTCTCTATCTTCTCTCTATTTTGGTTCCTCTTCAACCTACGTACTCAGAACTAAGAACTGAATTGTAGTTCTTAATCTAGTTCAACTCGTCATCACTATGATCGCAGGTGTGTTTTACAATTGAAACAACACAATGAACACAACGGGTCAGACTTAATCTACTGAAGGCCGAAGCAGAAAACGGGAAAAAACCAGTGCAGCTGCCCCAGTCCAGGGCCAATACAAGGCCAAACCCACTCACCTTCCGGCTCTGCCACTCATCATCCGAGACGCGTCGAACGAAACCACAGCCATTTATCCTAAACAACAAACCCTCACCACTCCAACCTATACAACCACCAAACCATTAATTGAAAACTAAAGATGAAGTCAAACGGCTAGCGTACAGCACAAACTTCCTCTCCCGGACCGGAATGCAGTGGCGGGAATGCGATAGTCGCGTTGAGTTTAACTTTTTCTTGACTTGTTGATAATTATCAAATTATCCAAGGATAAGCAAACACTAGCAAGTAAAGTTTGATACCTGACTGTAAATTTACCACCCACCACCATGCAAATTAAGATCTATATTATAATGTTGATATGACCCGCAATATGTTGTCAGTAATATAAACAGGTTCAAGCACATTATGTTTTATATTACTAATTGCGTTTAGTGATTGAGCCATGCAGGGGGAAAGTCCACTTGCTTGGAAAAGACCTGGTGCTGCTACTATAATATTAATATTAAGCATAATCAACCCTATTTGTTGGGCACGAATTAAAAATCATGGGTGCTATCACTGTTTGTCTTTTTGGTGTGAAATACTTGTCGTTGGTGAGATATTGTCCCACGATTGTTTATCACCACTGATAAGTAAATTTTTTATTATTTTTCACATTCTCCTTTTGCAGCGATGGACCCTTCCCTCTCTTCAATCCTCCTTCACTTGCATGATCTTCTCTTCTCCTACGCAACGAAACCATCATCCAATAGAGTCGAGAGTTGATAGAGATATGAAGAGAGAGAGAGAGAGAGAGAGAGAGAGAGAGATATATATATATATATATATATATATATAACGATGATGACAGTGCCTGGAATATACTGACGGTGCATGGAATACATATTTAGAGAGATATATACATATTGCAAGTATCCATGCACTGACAGTGCATGGAATACACTCTCCGATGCGTAAAGGGAAGAATAGAAAGAGTTCGTAATCACTTAGAGACTACTGTGTAGCTGCGGATACAAATCACTCAACATAAAGTGTGGGTAAACCATAACAATTATGAATTGAGTTTTTCATTGTGAAGTAGACACTATTTACTGTTGTTGTATGAACACATTCCGATGCATCAGATTGAATTAGATTTGGGT
The DNA here is from genome assembly GCA_001662545.1 of Rosa x damascena. NCBI lineage: Eukaryota > Viridiplantae > Streptophyta > Magnoliopsida > Rosales > Rosaceae > Rosa > Rosa x damascena. Next base: position 50,601 of record LYNE01001369.1, on the reverse strand, counting down.
TTTCTCCAATGTAGGTTCAGACTTCAGATCCCCATGATAGAGCGATAGTTTAGCTATCATGAAAATCTCGTGTCTTCATTCCAGGCTATAGTTCTTGATGGGACGTTCCATCTTATTCAATAGGAACTTTAGATTGCTAGATATGGTATTTCTTGCCCTCAACTTGCCATTTCTTTCTATCTATACTGGGATTTGGTTTTGCCTCTATCTCAAAATGCTACTTTTGTTTTCTCTTTTGTCCTCAATTTCTTGAATGACATTGTATTAGAAATATATAACATGGAATTATAATATTAACTATAAAGTAGATTTGCTTTTATTAAGGCAACTTCAAGCTACTGTATTTGTCTAGTGCTTTGGTTCCTATATATAACCTTGTAAATATTATTGTGCTAAGCTTTCATGTATTGCAATTGGATTAGCTCACTATTTCATTTGTGACTGGCAATTCGTATTTGAGTAACAACTCTTGATTTGATGTATCCTCTTCATTATGACAAACATAATTATACAAAGTTGAGTTGCTGTTGGAGCTTAAGTAGAAGTTGAAGTCGGAAGCTATTTAATATTAGATTGAGAGGATTAGCTTACTTGTTTCATTTGTGATCGACAATTCGTATTTGAGTAACAACTCTTGGTTGATGTATCCTCTTCATTCTGATTATGTGGAATTCTACAGAGAAGATAGAGCTGTTGTTGGAGCTTAAATAGAAGTTGAAGTCGGAAACTATTTAGTAGATTTAGACAAGTACAAAGGTGATGTTGTATTCTTACTAGTATAGGAAACTTTTCATTGACTGAGAGAGAATTAAGTGCATCCATGCATGTGCACTTGCATTAACATGAATAAATGGTTTGATAACATAAAATACAAGATTGTCTATAAATATCAATGATAGAGATCTATTAAATCTATTGATTTACTTGCACTGCCCGAAGAATTTTCCTTCTTTAATTATCAAATTTTGAGAATATTAATTCATAGTTCAACAATTTTGTGAATTAAAAAAAAAAAAATTGTTAATTATGAAGTCACGAACAGAATATGATTTGTACCAATTGAAAGAATTTAGACACGTGTATTTCACATCGCTGGCATCCTCACCTCAATTGTTTGCTGCCCCCATGTCAGAAAATGAATACAAAGTCTCGTTTGGGACCTTGGGCCAAGCAACGCCTCTGGAGTCTAGAGGGCACCAATGCACCATTGCTATTGGCTAAAGCAACAAGGCAACACCTATTGGTGGGTATTGGCATAAATTTAATTGTGTGGCTTTGCTTATTACTCACTATTGTAGTAGCGCGCGCTCCACTATATATAAGTCCCACACCACTTCGAATATGGCAGGCCATTCTCTCGTAGCAGAAAGATGGACAACTTTTCTGTTCCTTGTTGGAAATTGAAGGCCATTTCATGCATTCACAAACTCCCTTGCCTCCGCCAATTTTCTTGTAGAGTTCTAATTCGTTCACCTTTTCGTTTCCTACTCTTCCTTTACAATCCTTTCATTATCGAACTTATTTACTTTTTAGTGGTCTCTCTCCTGGGTTATTTGGCTTTGAGGCTCACAAAACCAGGAACTAGAACTTCCTTTAAGCCCAAGGACTTTGATTTGTTCTTCACATCTGTCTCTTCCACTACAGTATCAAGCATGTCAACCGTAGAAATGGAGGTTTTTTCAAACACCCAACTCATCATTATGACCATTTTGATGCTGTTGGGTGGAGAGGTTTTCACTTCCATGCTTGGACTTCAAATTGCAAGGTCCAAGATTCCCAAATGTCATGATAACAAAGTTGATGTAGAACTCAACTCTTCTAATGAGACCTCCATCGATCGAATTGAGCTAGGGTTGGTCACCCTTTCACAATTAGAGAGTGGGAAGAAAACTTACATTCATAATGGTGTAAAAACCTTTGACAAGGATAGTACTACTATCAAGAACAAGTCTATTAGGTGTCTGGCCTATGTAGTTTTAGTTTATCTTCTAGTGGTTCATATAGGTGGTTCCAGTTTAATTTCATTGTACATAATCCTTGTTCCAAGTGCAAGACAAGTACTCAAAAACAAAGGCATTGAAATCCAAACCTTTGCTGTTTTCACCACAGTTTCCACCTTCGCAAACGCTGGTTTCGTCCCCACGAACGAGAATATGATCGTTTTCAAGAACAATTCTGGGCTTCAACTTCTTCTAATTCCTCTAATTCTCCTCGGAAACACCTTATATCCGGTGATCCTTCGATTTCTGATATGGGTTTTGGAGAAAATAACCAAGAGGGTGGAGTTCAGTTACATGTTGAAGAGTTATAATGACTTGGGTTACAGTCATATGCTATCTAGTCTTCATTCTGTTCTTCTACTTGTCACTGTTTTGGGGTTCATAGCAGTTCAGCTGATACTATTTTGTGCCATAGAGTGGAAATCCGAAGCCATGTATGGTCTTAGTGGCTATCAGAAATTTGTGGCGTCATTGTTTCAAACTGTGAATTCCAGGCATGCTGGTGAGTCGGTTGTTGATCTCTCCACCATCTCTCCAGCAATCTTGGTGCTGTTTGTCTCGATGATGTAAGTTGATCTTTCAATTGTTTAAATATGCACCAACTTTACTTTCTCCACGCTATTCTTTAACCATATTAATTTTTTTGCTTATTTATTCATTCAATGTTGTCAAGATTTTTATTTTATTTTTTATTTTTACTTTTGTAACCATTAAATATCATAAAAATCGTGAATTACATTTGAATGATCAGATTTTTTTATTGAAACCTCCATATTTGTTAATTTGATCTCTCATGCTCTTTACACCTTCTATTTGCTTTTTAAAAGTAAAATTTGCTAACTAAATCTCTTTCAAATCCCTAACTTAAGTACTTAACTTATTCATAAAGGGAATGTTTCGGGCATTAAAGATAAGTGTAAATGCTCCCATAGTTGTTTGTTTTTCAAAAAAAGGAGAAATGATTATTGAAAAAAGTTATAGCTTGGTAACTAATTTAAAAAAAATTACCATAATCATTTTCAAACCTAATGTTTCATGATTTATGGTTGTTGCTTTAGCTAGGTTACAAAATTAACTTTACTCATTCTATTGTTTTTATTCAGTTTTATCTTATATGCCGCTTCATAGACTTATTTTGTTTAGTTTACATGATTGCTTTCTATCCCTCGTTTCATGATCTTGTTATACTAATGAGAAAAACCATTAACCAAATTTTTTTTTTCCGATTGCAAGTTTTGTTCTTGTATAATTTACAAAGTAATTTTAAATGCATTTTCTCTTGAAATTTTTTTTTCTTCAAAAGTTTTCATGAACAAAGTAAATGAGAAGTGTGAAATGAGAATTTAAATTGTTTTTATTTAGCTTTATCTTATATGCCACTTCACAGGCTTATTTGGTTTAATTTACATGATTACTCTCTATCCCTCGTTTCATGACCTTGTTATATAGGTCATTTAATAATTAAAAAATGAAAGAGGTCTAGTGAGTAGAATATGAGGTCCCAATAGAACTCTCTAAAATATTAAAAACAAAATAAAACTATAAAAATAATAATAATAAATAACAATTGAAAAGCCTATTATACTACATTTAGCTAGATCCACAAGCACAATATATCTATATATATATATATATATATATATGTCTGTGTGTATGTGTCTATATGTATGCGTGTGTGTGTGTATATGTGTGTGTGTGTGAATTAAAATATCAGCACAGTAAGACAATAATTAAGTTATGGTATCATTTCTCAAACGCTAGCTAAACCGATCACTGCCTTGAAAGCTCTTATTGTGTAGCTCATCATATCGAGAGAATCTGATACTAGATTAATTGTACTTCTTAAATTCAGGTATCTTCCACCGTATACTACATTTGGTCCAGCAATTACTGGTGGTTGTCAACAAGGTGATACTTCAGAAAAAGAAGATATTCGAAATCCGAGAAAGACTTTGGTGGAGTCTCTGATATTCTCACAGCTCTCTTATTTAACCATATTTGTCATACTCATTTGCATCACAGAGGGACAAAAGATGAAGGAAGACCCCCTCAACTTCAATGTGTTGAATGTTGTAGTAGAAGTGATAAGGTGCGAACATACATTACTGCATGCCTTTTAAGTTATTCCATTCAGCAACTCTCTTCTCTTATGAGGTTTTGATTGCTTATTAACGCTCAATTACCTTAGTCAAAATAAGATTTTACTCAACGTTGACAACCTTAACTTAGAAAGATTTTGGAACCTGTGCATAATTTGCAGTGCATATGGAAATGTTGGGTTTTCGACTGGCTACAGTTGTAAACGTCGACTGAATTCTGAGGGTGATTGTAAAGACGCATGCTACGGATTGGTTGGAAAGTTTAGTACAGAAGGAAAGTTCATCCTCATTCTCGTCATGTTCTTTGGGAGGCTAAAGAAATTCAGTACAAAGTAGGGTAAAGCGTAGAAGCTATCTGAGCATTCAAAGTATCTTGTCTGTAACTAGCTATGTTAGTTGTATGTAATGTACAAGAGCTCCAGTCACCTGTCATTAGCACTATCGATTATTATGTAGACATGTGTATGTAAGTGTTGGTGAAATTACAATAAAATTATAATTTCTATATGAGAAACTCGTTGACAAAAGGCTGAGGCGCGGGTATCTCGCTCTCTTTAAGGAGATTCAAGCCCTCTGTGGAACAATGCCGGTGCACCAGAAATCTCTTGACTTGTCTCCTCCAGGATACAACAGCCCAACAACAAGTTGTGTAGCTCCCACCAATCTGCACAAATTGGAGGAACCCAAAGCTCCACCAAAAGAACACCTTTCTTTGGCCAAAAAACAAACAAGACACTTTGGGGGATTTTTGAAAAGAAAGTTGATGGGTGTATAGTAGTGTATCGTAATAGTATTACGTAAAAGCAATGATCTGTTTGAACATGCAACAAATGGTGCTATTTATAGGCTCTTAGGACACTCCCCACCATTAATGGGGTAGTAACCAAAAGCCATAGGTTACAAGAATTAAAACCCAAAATAAATCAAAATAAAACACCATGAGTTACAAAGTAAAATTCAAAATAAATTCTGAATTTAAACACAAAATAAATTCACCCAAAATTAATTTTAATAATAAATAAAATATTAAAATGTTACAACATTCCCCCACTCATTTTAATATTTAAAAAAATATAAACCAAAGTTTCCGGCCAAAGACGAACCATTATGCATCATGAAGGTGTGCTCTGCATTGAACCTTCACTTAGTGAAACAGTAATTCCTACTCCAGAGTTGATAGTGGTCTCATACTTGAACTACAACTGCTTAAGGGAAAATAAAAACTACTGCTCACACATAATA
>LYNE01001369.1:20850-36077 GCA_001662545.1 Rosa x damascena | reverse complement strand
AAAAAACACTTCCCTTATGCTCTCACTCTCACACCCACTGCGTTCTTGCTCTACTTGTCTTCGCCTACACTCTACTCTCCGCTCTCTCCGTCGCTCCTCTCTCTTCCCCATTCCGATTTCCCCAAACCCAAATCGCGCCATGTCCTCCAATCGCCCCTCCGCCTTCGACGCGCTCATGTCCGGCGCACGCGCCGCCGCCGCCAAGAAAAAGCCCCAACCCTCTTCCTCCCCCAAGAAGCGCAAAACCCTAAACCCTAGCCCTAGCCCTAGCTCCAATTCCGCGCCCAAGGAAAATCCCCAATTGCTATCCAAACCCGAAGACGCTGCTCCGAGCCCGGCCGCGGAATCCAAACCAGAAATGGAGGAAGAAGGTCAAGAACAGTCTGGCAATGGCGCCGAGCTGGCACCGACGGCGAAGAAAGTGTGCGCGGCGGCCGGAGTGGAGGAGCGGACGGCTCAATTGGCGAGTAGAATTGAGCTGTTGAAGAAGAAGGCCTTGGATTTTGACCCGAAGCTGATGGCGAATTGGGATAAGGGCGAAAGGGTTCCGTTTATGTTTCTTTCTTTGGTTTTCAATTTGATTTCCAAAGAGTCTGGGCGGATTGTGATTACGGATATAGTGTGTAATATGCTTAGGACTGTAATCTACACCACGCCGGAGGATTTGCTCCCGGTGGTTTATCTCTCGGCCAATAAGATTGCTCCGGCACATGAGGGATTAGAGCTTGGCATTGGGGACTCTTCAATTATCAAGGCGCTTTCGCAGGCTTGTGGGAGGAGTGAAAAGGATGTTAAGAAGCGTTATGATGTATGCCCATTTCTCATTAGCTTGTTCATTGTTCATATTGTCCATGACATTATATAATGTAGGAAGATGATCCAAGATATAAGTTTAAGTCATTTGATTGATATCCAGTTGAGTTGCATTGAAATCCTTATATTACGGTGCCGGTGCTGTCCTTCGAGTTTGATGGCCCCTTACATGCATTCTGCATTTCAGATGCTTCAGGGACTTCGCTTGATTATTGTTCAGCTGTAATTTGTATCTTTTAATAATCAATGGCCTTCAACTTGATAGGCAGAAGGAGACTTGGGTATTGTTGCACAGAAAAGCCGTTCATCCCAAACGATGATGCGCAAGCCTGAGCCATTGACTGTCAGCAAGGTTTTCAACACATTTCGCACCCTTGCTAAGGTGATCTATTTTCATACTTTTATAGCTTAATTCTGAAATATTAATGTTGATACATTGATTTGGAAACCCCTTCTTCTTTTCTAATGCGTTGGTTTATGTTATAAACTGCAAATGGAAAGACAAATTATGTTTTTTGTTTTTTACTAGTGCTGTAACCTTTTGCTGCACCATGATATATTACTTTTGCCTTTATATTTATCTCTTTAAGTATGCATTGTTGGGATATGTTCGAAACTTGGAAGTGCAATATAAGCTGGGAGTGTCAACCCTTTTATAAGAGCTGCTTGCTAATTGCCTTCAAGACTTCTGTTATTTTCCTCAACACCATGCTTTTCAGTTTCTTTTCTTGTCAAAAAATAATTTTGTATTGGAAGATGTTTTGCTTTCTTGCTAAAACTGGAAACAAAACCTCATTGGAATTTATGGCTTATGAAAGCTAAAGTGGGGTTACTGATCACAAGATATAGTGTTGTTTCTTCACATAGTTTATGAATGAAGACTTATTGTTGCTCTCTGAAAACATTTTGAAATACGAAGACTTTTTAGCAACTGATTAGATTAACTGTTATGTTAAGGTAGTTATCCTATGAAATGTTTTCTCTTAGGTCATTTGGCTCTCAACTTACTGGTGGAAGGATATATGAAGATTTGTTGAGGATCTAAAAATTGAAATTGCAGAATACTGTGTTTGTAATAAGCTTTTCCTTGCTCTTGAAATTCATAGGAATCTGGGAAGGATAGCCAGGAGAAGAAAAAGAACCATATGAAGGCACTTCTTGTTGCTGCCACTGACTGTGAACCTCTGTATTTGATCCGTTTGCTTCAGGTTGCAATTTGGTCATATACACTAGATCTGACTTGTTAATTCCTTTTAGCCTATTGTAAGCATCGAGGGCTCTTTCTTGTAGTCGAAGTTGCGAATTGGATTGGCAGAGCAGACTCTTTTGGCTGCACTGGGACAAGCCGCAGTCTATACTGAAGAACATTCTAAACCACCTCCTGAAATTCAGTCTCCTTTAGAAGAGGTGAGTTTGTGTTCTTGTAATGATTTTTTTTAATGAACTTATAATCTATAGCTGACTTGGCATGTTTAACGAATTTAGATTCGTTGTTTCTTGTAGGTTTCTCTTTTAGATAACACTTTTGGCTAAGTGTCATAAGGATAGATTCTTGTGATCATATAGGAAGTTTGAAATTTTGGACTAATTAGGAGCTGAACTGGATTTTCATCAAATATTTCACTTTTCTCTTCTTAAAAGTTTTGCAATTGTTATTGATCAGGCTGCAAAGATTGTTAAACAAGTGTACTCTCTGCTTCCTGTTTACGATAAGATCATCCCTGCCCTTCTGAGTGGTGGTGTTTGGAATCTTCCAAAAACTTGTAGCTTTACTTTGGGTATCCCAGTTGGACCTATGCTTGCAAAGCCAAGTAAAGGGGTATCTGAGATTGTCCAAAAGTTTCAGGATACAGAATACACCTGTGAATACAAGTATGATGGAGAGCGTGCCCAGGTAACACTTTATAATTAACTGCAACTTGTAGTTTGTTCTCCTAGTGATATATCGTGTTCCATAACTTGCTACTGCACAGATACATTACATGGAGGATGGTACTGTTGAGATATACAGTCGAAATGCTGAACGAAACACCGGAAAGTTCCCTGATGTTGCGATTGCAGTGTCAAGGTAGGCTCTTTGCTTGGTCCTATGCCATTTCATATTCAATTCATGCGTGAGAGGAACACTTGAGGAAGTTGGCTCTGGTATAGAATTCTTTAGTTTGACATCTCCATATGGTATTAACTGAATACCAATTGCATTTGTTGGTGTGTGAACCCAAAAGCATGTGTAGAATTAGGTGATCAATGTTTTAAAAAATGGTTTTTTGGCTCTTTTTTCTTTTACTTTGACACCGCTAATGTAATTAACTCCATATAAAACATCAACACACCAATTAAAGAAAAATGTCTGATATTTATGAAAAGACTCTGAATGGGTAATTTTATTGTTAACCAATGAGTGCCTGACTTGGTGTTTGCAATCTGGTGATCCATGTTTAGAATTTTTCTTCTAACCTGTGTAGAAGTTGGGTTCTTTAAAAGTAATTTATTTATCTTGAGGGACCTCAGTGGTGTCAGCGTCATGTTATTCGGAACATTAATTGTGCCTCAACTTTTCAGTTGCTAATGTTGTATGTCAGCTTGCAGGTTAAAGAAGTCGTCTGTAAAATCATTTGTTTTAGATTGTGAATTGGTTGCCTACGACCGTGCAAATAACAAAATTCTGCCCTTCCAGGTAAAATTTTTCCACATTAAACTCCCGATTTTTCTCATCTCACAACGCATCTCAAATGTTTTATGATTGCATTAATATATATATATATATATATATATATATATATATATATTGGTCTGAGTATTATTTTATGTTTTATGTAGTTACATTTTAGAAGAAGACGATTTTATGAATATATTAGATACCTTTGTGAAGAACACCTACAGAATGATTATATATATGCCTAAAAAAAGCTTGAGCTATGAAGAGTGGAAAACTCTTTTAAGACGGAAACAGTGTATTATGTATATATACACCCATACATTTCTCATCATAACTTCCCTCTTAACCACACACACACACACAAATTTTGGAAGAAGTTTCTGAGAATTTCAATTATTTATTTATTTATTATTTTTTTTATAAATGGTTCTAGTTTACAAGAACGACTGTATTTACTCTTGATAATTGCTGAATTAAGCTGGAAAGTATCTTTACGAGTAAGTGGCATTGCAGGTACTTAGCACCCGAGCCCGTAAAAATGTGAGCATGAGCGATATTAAGATTGAGGTCTGCATATTTGCTTTTGATATGTTGTTTCTTAATGGTCGACCACTTACTCAAGAACAGCTCAAAGTTCGCAGAGAGGTATGGATTTATCTCTAATCTCAATTAACATGTATAATTTATGGTTACTTATCATCATCATGCCAAGTCATGCATATTGAGTTGCATATCTTTTTCATTGTTACTGTAGAGTAGAAGAATTGATGTCAAAATTCACTACTTTGTGCAATATAAGATGTATTGGAGGTTATTGGTTTCTGTGAGGGTTTATATTTGTCATGTTTAATCACAAAGGTGACTTACAGTGGTGAAATTATCATATGTTCTAATTGTAGAACACATTGTTGATATATACCCCGAATTTTAACAGCAGGGATATATTTGGATTGGTATCTTCTTAATGTGGATGATAAGACATGCAATTCCATGCCTAATTTCCTTAGGAATATACTGCTGAAAGTTCTATAATAAAAGTTATTAGGTTTTAAGAAAATATAAGCTCTATTCTAGAAGCTCTAGAAGTTCCTTAAGAGTGCCGACTTGCCGTAGGGTTTCATTTTCTTCTCTGTTAGGGGTTTCTTGTTTGAGTAGGTGTTGGTGTTTTAGGAGCTCTTTTTGGTGGATATCTTGTTCGCTTCTATGTAGTTGTTCTTTTGTTTTTGTTTTTGTTTTTTTTTGTTTTTGTCAATAAAATCTTGTTTCTTATATAATATATAAAGTACCAGCTCCGCTGTTTCCTTTTGCTGTTTTAGTAGTGTATGAGTTGTAGAGGATGATGCCTTCAGATAGGAAACGTTAATTTTTAATGGGAGTAATAAGTAAGTCAATGCTGGATAGTATCATTAACTTGTTATGTTGATGATAATGAAATTAGAAGGGAACCATTACTAGATGTTTCAAATTACATTTCTTAGTATTCTAGATCTAGACTATAGAATTTGGATTTCTAATGTCATCTTACCTTTTTCCCATACTTGTTATGCCATAATGCTAAAAGATGTATATTCTTACACGTGGGTCTGTGGCCTTGTGCAGTATCTTTATGACTCTTTTGAGGAAGAAGCTGGAATTTTTCAGTTTGCCACAGCAATAACCTCAAAGGATATTGATGAAATACAAACGTTTCTGGATGCCGCCGTTAATTCAAGGTATTTACTTTGTGCTTTTGATATTTCAGTCGGCAAGTGGATATGAACTGGAAATGTGTTCGTGTTGCATTGGCTCATATAGGGGTGAGATTGGGCAAATGCATTTCATGGTGGAAAATAATAATAGTAATAGACTTCTGTACAGATCCATCAAGGTTCCTTACATTAGTTGTGCTGAAGTATATCATTATTTGTTTTTCATTGGCCAAATTCTTTTCCAGTTTATTTTTATCTGCAAACACGCATTTTTATATCAATCTCTCATGTTATTTCTTCATCCTGGTATGCAGTTCTGAGGGTTTAATAATCAAAACATTAAGCAAAGATGCTACGTACGAGCCTTCGAAGCGGTCACTTAACTGGCTGAAATTGAAGAAAGATTACATGGATAGGTAAATGGTATAATAAAATTTGTCTTGTTACTATCCTGATTTTTGAGAATTTCGGCTTATTTTGTTCGCTCTGCCCTGCAGTTTCGGGGACTCACTGGACTTGGTACCTATTGCTGCTTTCCATGGCCGGGGAAAACGTACAGGTAACTGTAATTAAATAGCATTTTTAGTTGGATGAAGTGGTACCATCCCGACAAATGTTCTCTTTTCTGGAATTGAATAGTTAAAAACTCATGCCTTTCTCTATAATGTAATGATGGATTCTTAGTTCCTCGGTCATTTGCACCCTTCATGCCTGTCGTCACTGTATTGGCTTTGGTATTTTTTCTGTAAACTGTTGCAACGTATCCTTAAGTTTAAAGACGAGGTGGTGCTGATAATGATGATCTGGCCTTCCTTAGGTGTCTATGGTGCTTTTCTCCTCGCTTGCTACGATAGCAATAATGAAGAGTTTCAAAGCATATGTAAAATAGGTAACTGCAAGTTGTCTATACATTCATTACCTTTTCAGTGAGTTTGCCAAGTCCCTTTTAACTATTACTGATCATTCTGCCCGATACAGGCACTGGATTTTCTGAAACAGTGCTTGAAGAGCGTTCTGCCAGCCTGCGCGAAACAGTGATACCTAAACCTAAGGTCTGTGTTTCTCTCGTCCAATTTGTGTTTCACTGTTGCTGTATTTGGTTCTATTGATTCTCTTACTTGCTACCTCTTACATTCTTGTCAATTGCAGACATACTATAGCTATGCAGAAACAAGTAATGCAAATACTCCAGATGTATGGTTTGAACCCACTCAGGTATTAAACATTGACATTTTGTTTTAATTTTTTATATAACACCTCTGAACTTTGTTTTCGTTGCCCAGTTCTGTCTCTTTCTTCTTCTTTCATTTTTTTATTATTTATTTATTATTATTATTACTATTATTATTATTTTTTTTGGCATATTGCCAGTTGAGTAGTTTTTGATCTTTGAATGGTGAGATAAATTTTGCTATTTAAAAAAAAAATGACATCCATTGGAGATATGCAAATAGAGCATAGTACAGTTGGGAACATTTCTAGTGCATGCTTGTAAAAGTAGATATTTATATGCAATGGTTCGTAAGATATTTATGTAGAGTTGTGTGTGTGTAACCTACAGATGCATTTGGATATTTTTTTTTTTCACTTTTCACAATTCAAATAGAATAGACAACCAGCATACAAACAAATTAGCAAAGCCAATTTTCCTGATGCTCATACTCATTCTTGAGCACTTGCACAAATTATGGAAAGCATCTAAGAAATGATAATGAAATGATTGAAATCTGTTGTGGGATAATTCTATCAGGTTAGGGTTCCCTTCTTCAATCTTTAATGACAATGGGAGATTATCTCATTTAGAATTAGAAGGCTAATGTGTAGAAGTCACATAGGTCTGTTGTCGATTTATCAAAAATGATTATATTAAGGAAATTACATTGGTAAGTCTCAACCTTTTTGTAGGAGGGAGACTTGTTGAGTCTTCTCATCATATGCCTGTTTCGTTTTCTTCTAGGTTTGGGAGGTGAAAGCTGCTGACTTGACTATTAGTCCTGTGTATCGTGCTGCAGTAGGCATAGTGGATTCTAACAAGGTTGAACGAGTTTTATTTGAATTTAAGTGTGTATTATTTTACTTTTTGGCATATTACTTTTACTTTGTGGAATGAAATTTGAATGGTGTATTTTCTGCTTCCATGATTAGGGTATTTCTCTTCGATTTCCACGTCTTGTTCGTGTTAGGGAAGATAAAAAACCAGAGGAAGCTTCATCATCTGAGCAGGTGAAAAAGCACTGATTATCTGATTATTAATTAACTGTTTGAGTCAGTAATATTCATCCTCTCACACTTATGAACTTCAGGTTGCTGATATGTATTCTGCTCAATCCAACAAAAGTTCTAACCACCAAGATGACAAGGAAGATGAAGACTAGGAACGAGAGTTCTCTGTAAAGACCGGCAGTTGATATCTCAATGTATACCTGTAGGATTGAACCAATACAAGAGAGGCACAATTACAATCCTCGGACGTGTTTCACTGATAAAATGGTGCCAGACTTTGAGATTATCGGTGCTTACATGTAGCTGATTTGAGCTTTCTTTTTTCTATTTCTTTTATCTCTGCAGAATATTTCTGCATCTATAACAAATACTAATTACCAAAACTTTGTTGTCTTGGCTACCACAGAGATCATATGTGAGAATTATCTACTTGATTGTTGATTTGTGCTCTCATTTTTCCTTTTTAGAAGAGCTGAGGCATAGTATACTCTGAGAAATATAAACGTTACAATCTAATGTTGATTTCGTCATTAACACACGTACCCTTAGTTGAGCCACCGGACATAGACTAATAGAGATATTTTTGTTTTTACTGTTAACCGAGTATTCTGTAGACATTGAAAAGCCTATACAAGCTGTTTGTTTAAATTGATGCATCGAGAGTTTTCTTATTTTAGTTAGATGCTGATCCTTTCCACAAGTCGAGGACATGTCATGTATGAATGTCGGCTATTCTATTGGTATGAACTCAAGCAGTTAGGAGAATGTGATCAATTACATCAACTAGTGAGTCAACAGATGAACTCCTTATCACGCCTCCTTGAATCTGTTACCATTTTGTCTGCATTTCGTATTTTCATACATAAAACTTGTATTGGTTGACATGTTACATCCTTTTCACGAACCTCTGCCTAACTAATGACGCGCAAGTCCTCCATGTTACCTTGCTGCATCAGCTCAGCAGAGGCACGATGAACTGTACAAAATGGTCTGGAAGAAACTTGGTCTTGCTTTCCACTCATGATAACGAAGAGAAGAAGGACGACACGTTTCTTGCTTGAAGGGATGAGCAGTCTTGTCTTGATCCTTTGAACAAAGAAATTTGGTCAAGGAGTCACAATCCAAGATCTGAATGATCACAATTATTCCTATGCCGTGTTGAACAAACAATCATGAAGTAGCCATCTCTATTGGGTTTTGGATATGCTTTATATGCTAATTGATTTATGGTTTCTAATTGCCTCCAGAAATGGTAATTGGGTTGTTATTTATTGATAACCACTTCAATTGGATGTTAAGTCCCTTCTCGCTGTCAAATTTTTGGGTTACTTGATTAGATTTCGACTCCCTCGTCGCTTTAGAGAGTTTCTATTAGGAGCTCCAAATCTGCTCACTTGACCTCACTCTATTATAAATTATTAAATGACATATATAACCTACTATAAAATGACTATTAGGGACAATAATTATATAAAAAAAATTGTTATATTTATTTTCTCTAGACTTTCCAATTCAATAATATTAGATTGCATTCTTTATTATTTTCCCTATCTATTTTCATTTTCTAATTTCACTACATACTCATTAAAGCATTCATATATATATATTTATTAAGAAATAAAACTATGATTAAGATAAAAATGTATGATATGCATATTGAACGCATATTGGTCACGGAGAACAAAATAAATTGTATTATGCCCTAAATCTAAATCTATCCATTATATTTGTAAAAAGAAGAAGAAAAAAAAAGAGCTAGCAAATAAAAAAAATAAAAAATATTTAAATAATTAATCATGAGGTACAAAAAATAAAGAAACATTAAGAAAAAATTATTAATCTTTATTTTTTTTAACAGCTAAAAAAGCAAAAGTAAATAAAAAAAATCACATAATAGTTCAAGTTATTTTATTTTTATTAATTTTTAAAACTCAATACCTTGTGTTTTACTTTTTTTTATTGGATAAGAGATTTATGTTGTCAAATCAAGGAATGGAGATGTAATTAAGATTTATAGAGTAATTAAATCATCAGATCCTATCCAGAGCGAGGCATCGCTTTGAAATTTCAGAGCGAGGTTAGGGTTTAGGGTCACTTTTCGGTCGCATATCCACATCTCAACCGTTCAGCTTTTAGGTACTAATGTATAGATCATCTCTGCAAAATTTCAACGAAATTGATGGTCTTTAAGGTATCTAACTCGCTTAAACCAATGGACGAACTGAATCTGTCCAACCTGAACCGTACTAGCTTTAAGGCAGTTATCAATGCCTTAACGACCATCAATTTGGTTGAAATTTTGCAGAGATGATCTATACATTAGTACCTAGAAACTGAACGGTTGAGATGTGGATATGCGACCGAAAAGTGACCCTAAACCCTAACCTCGCTCTGAAATTTCAAAGCGATGCCTCGCTCTGGATAGGATCTGATTAAATCATTGAAATGACTAAGTTTTTTTATTATAAAGATCTTAGTTTGTTTGTAAATTAATTATATGAGTGAGGTTATTTGAGGAATTTTAGTGAGGTTTAATGAGCAAATTAAGTATTTGAAAATTTGATAGGAGGTGTAAAAAACATAGAAGTCAATTGAGTAAATTTGGAGGTTCCAATAGAAAAACTACTCGTCGCTTTATTAATATACGAATTTATAAAACCGTACTTATACAGATTGAATGTTGGTGGACGTAGATAACTAATTTAGGGTTTTTTTTTTTTTTTTCTTTGCGGTAGTAAATAACTAATTTGGGTTATCACTAGATTGATGCGTCTTACTGTTGTAAATATAAAACTCAACATGGGAAACACACGTTATCAATCAAATTTCTACAGACAAGAGTTCATCATAAAATGTAGGCCACATCATTGATGTAGAATGGAAAGCCTATGAAGTTGTTTTGAAGTTGGTTGATGACTCGGAAGGTCGAACTAACACTTCGGTTAGAATAGAACTAAAACGTTCTTTTTTTCACCCATGTGCACCTATAGTAATGTTGGCTTTCCTAACCTGTCACTTTGTCTTTGTAACTATTTGGAGTTAGGAAAAACAAAGAGTGGTAGTGTAGGGTGGCCCTGGTTCAATTTTTCGAAATTAACTGCCAAATACATAAATGTCATTGATTTTTCATTTCTCATAACCAAATCCTATAAAAAAAGTTTATCGAATATAGTGGAAACCCAACACTTATAAAATGATATCATCTCTTGATATTTATAATTAACTTTTTTTTAACAACTAAAAACTTTCATTCATGTTGGTGTAAGTACATGTTGGTGCTCTGAATCCTCCCCTACAGTGTAGTTATGTAATGTACTAGTTCATTTTTCAGTTCGGTTCGTTCAGTTGGAATCAAACTGCTTGATAACACTACTTGACCTATCTAAGCAGTTAAAAATAGGCTAATAATGCACATTCTCATACACTCATTTCTCATTGCAGATGAATCGGGGACTCGAAAGTCAACTTGGAGTACTGAAATGTTATTGGGAAGTTGGATTAACCTGCAATAATTTGCTCCACTTTTGAGAGATAAAGGTTTAAGCTCAACTTAAGAATAAACAAGGACGTGGGGGCAGATTGGAGAAAGAGGCTTTATTAGTTAATTAGATTTAGAATTAAACCAGAGAAGAGGGAAGTTAAAGAAATGATGCTTCCCTCAAATATTTATAGATATAATCATACATCACACACCAGTACCAGTACCAGATCCTGATTCTGATTTTTGGGTTCCACTCAAACCGACAAGCAGAGCTCTCTTTAACCTTTTATGGTTGTTGGCCACACCCATCTTCCTCTAACCTTCAACAACTCCACACCTATAATCTCAATGTTTGATGTGATCTCTCCCTCACTCTCTCATGCTCACTCACACAAACAGAATGAAACTCTTACTAAACTAGCATCAGAGTTACATTTCACTTCCAACAATACAATATGGAAAAATCAGGTTCCTCTTTCACAACATGTAAAATGTGAAAGGTAATAGAAAATAGAGACAATTTAAACCCCCAAGCAAAAACTCTGGCATAAAAGACTAAAAACAAGCTCTCTTTCTAGATCAAACCTTCCTCTGTACAAAATGCTAAATCAGTCACATACCCACTTGATATCTCATCCTCACTAACCCTTTAGTTGTATCAAATTATAGTTATAGATATAAAAAGCTAAGAAATCAGGGGATTAATCTGAGGCAGCTCTAGCAGCAGTCAGTGGTGGACTACTCTTTGGTACTTGGTCTCTGAATTAGGGGAATCAGAGCCTTCACAAAGAACCCTCTTCCTGTTGCAGCCATTAACACTAATTAAGGAGTCTTGGTGGATGAGCAGTGGCTTTGGCAGTGGTATTGGTGGTGAAGTAATAGTGACAGGTGGGATCTCAAAGGACTCGAGAGGAGGAGGTGGGTGTCTCCATTGAGGGAGTGGTCCAGCCAAAAGAAGGGTCTGGAGCAATGGACCAGCATTCCTCACTGCCTGTAAAAGCTTGCCTTTCTCAGGCAATGGCTTGTCAGGCACCAATTCCCCAATTTGGTTTTGAACCGATGATGGTAATGGCAACTGGGTTGGTGGAATTGTGTCAATTACTGGTGAAGACACAATGCTCTCTTCACAATCTGAGGAAGAAAACCCTCCACCATTGTTGGAGTCAATCCCTCCTCTCCTGGGCTCATCTTCTATGCTTGAAATTCCAGACAGAGGAGCTGTGTGATTGTGTTGTTGTTGGAGGAGGAATTTCTCAAGGAAGAGTCTTTGGCATTTCTCTTGGGCCTCATCTTTTTCTCTGATAGCATTGTTGAGCAGATCTTTGAGGTGGCACAGTTGCTCATCTCTCTTCCTCAGCTCTTCTTGTGCTGCAGCCCTTGTTTGTTCAAGCTCCACAGTTGCATACAAAAGGGAATGCCTCAAATCATCCATGCTCTGTATCATGAAACATTTTAGCACCAAAATTTTGCAAACCCAGAAAGAAAGTAATCAACTTTATGAATTAGGATGAGACCAGTCTCTCAAATTGGAGCAATTTACAGGACCCAAGTAGAAACAGAGCTCATATGAAGCTCTAAACATGAAGTAAATTGCTTACCTTTCCTTGGCAGTAGTATGCCCAGCTGCTAAGTAAAGGGCTGCATTGATTGTCCATATAGTTTTCTACTCTTGTGTGAAAACTGGAAACAAAGTGAGAAATTGAGCGAGAGAGAGAGAGAGAGAGAGAGAGAGAGGGAAATGAACTGGAAAGAGGTTGGGGTTTTTGAGTGGTTCTTGTAAGGTCTTATTATAAGGAGGCTCAAGTCACTGTTTTCTTCTGTTGTTTCTTTGTTGCTTTTTTCTGCCTTGGACAAAAGCATAAAAGGCCAAAAGCCTGGCTAGCAGTAGCAAGGCCAATTCCTATATGACCCTCTCTCTCTCTCTCTCTCTGGTAGTCAGTCAGTCTTTTTGTACCGTCTGAGCCTGATGCCTATGGCTCTGTATTGTAACAGATCGAGAGGCGCGGGGAATCGTAATTCAGCGAAGATAGCGGGAGTGAGAAAACCAGAAAGTCACATTGAAATTTTCCGAGAAGAAGCCTTTAAACCTTAAATTGTTTTGAAGTAAAATTGAAGCTTGGAATAGTAAAAGGCGGTGGATAAGACACCCTAAGCCTCCTAGCTTATATGAGTATTCCATTTCCAGCTTCTACTGTAATGCATGACGCTTGAATAGTGAAAAGATGGCCCGGACTTGGAGCAACCGTGATCATTTTCTTTTATTTTGTATTGTTTTTAAAAATTTTGGGTCACTTTCACATATTGGAAGAGATACGATTCAAACGATGAACCTGTTCGGTTGATCGAACAAGATCTAGGATTTTATTAGGTTTTTAGTCCGGTTTAACTTAGGTTTCCCTCTTAGATTAGACTAGGCTCCATGACAAAAAAAGGTAAAAAAAAGGACAAATCAAAAGAAAACAGTTGTATTGTGATTCTGACCAATAATATTAACTTTCCGTCTTAAACTCGAACTCTCAATACTTTCTTAAAAAATTATTGAAGACATATTAAAAAAAAAAAAAAAACAAGTTTGTGTCTTATTTTGACAAGTGATGTAGCCCTCTTCAATTAAAATTATTGTCCCATAACTTAATGACTCATATAATGTTAATTTGTGGGTTCCAACTAATAATTTGAACATTTCGTGTTGGGCTGATACAATTATGTGTTTTGAGACACGCTATAGTCATTTTCAACCAAAATGATCATCTTATAACCTAATATGCCTTATATAAAACAGAATCAGCCACAATGCTGGGAATTAGCATGTATATTAATATCCTGTTTTTAGTTGGGTTTGACTTCTATTTTCCTCTTAGGTTAAACTAGGCTTAATGACGGAAAAAAAAATAATAATAAATAATTAGTTTGGTTCAAACTTCCAATTAATAATTTGAACTTTACGTATTAAACTCAAACCCTCAATGTAAAAATTCTTGAAAATTGTTAAAATATATGCCCAAATTTTTTTCACGTGTCTTATTTTAATATGCACATCAAATCTCTTATTTTCTTTCTTCTCTCTTCGAGCCTTAACCGAACTTAGCCAAATGTTGTCATCTAATGGTACATTTTTTTGTTCTATCTTAATTAGCTATGTTAGCATCATCTTTGAGCAATTACATGATCTGGGTTTCTTAGATCAATCTAATAGTCATATTCTTTCTACAGTTGGATTTGTTTACTTCCCATGGTGATGCTCAGCCTTATTGAGATGATTGTTGCTGTGGCGATACTGTAATGCATGGGTGATTTGCAACATCAAATGAGATCAATTGGGATTTGTCTGAATTAAGACCTTCCCTTGGCTTTCCTCTGATTTGCGGCTCTGGTGTTTGAGTGTGAGATTCGTCATGACTCAGGAAGAGCAGACGACTTTGGGCTCTACATTGATATGGCCACATATTTCTATTTTTATTTTTTGAAAAAAAAAAACTTTGTATCACTTATCTATTTACACTATTATTAAGAGAATATGCTTTATTAGCTAAAATTGAAATTTTTGACACATTTAACCTTAAAAAATTAAAAAAAAATGAGAATAAATTAAATCACAATAGCAAATATGACAATTACAAAATATATTTTTATTAAGAAAATTAGAAAGAAATGATTCCACAACCCCCACTGTTCTCTCTCACTATTTTCTCTCTGCTAACTGTTTTATTTCATCTATTGTTTTTATTTTCTTAAAAAAAAAAATTGTTACACATGCAGAGTATGTATGAAGAATATGAGTTTTTAATTAAATTCATGGTTAAGACATGTTATTTTTTTTGTCATATTATAGATGTTTTGATGTTTCGTATTTTTGATTTCAAGAAGTGATCTCATTTTTTATTTTTCTAATGATCGGATTGATTGGTATAGTACATCTCATGGCTTGATCTATATATCTATACTATTATTAAGAAAAGAGGTTTTGTTAGCCAAAACATAAAAAATGTACTAAAATGACCCTGCAATATTAAAAAACTTTACAACTCATAAAATAGATAGGGGTAATATAGTCAAATTACAAAATAAACAGAAAATAGAAAGAAAAAAAAATTGTGAAAGTGAGAAACAGATAAGTATATAAAAAAAACTACAAATTTCCATAAAAAACTACCCACTCCTATAAAAAAAAAACTTTCCACTCCCTTTTAAAAAAAACAAATAAATAATATTCACACACATAGTGTGTGAAGCCCATCTAGTTATCATGTTAATTAAACATATTAGTTAATTTTCGATTCAAGTGATGGCCAGAATGCTGATTTTAAGATCGTAATAGTAATGATTATCTGTCCTAATGTTTCAAAAAAAAAAAAAAAAAACT